>PQWD01011819.1:0-25666 GCA_019425675.1 Leucinodes orbonalis
GGAAGAAATCTACATTACCAGAAGAACTAGAGAAACAATTAGTGCGGTATGTGTTAGCAATGGAAGTTAAGTTGTTCGGTTTAGTACGAAAGATGTTCATGAGTTTAGTCCTATCAACTGGCAATAAAATAATATCACCAATACCTTCTATCGGAAAAATGTAAGCGCCGGTAAAGACTGCTAAAATCTTTTTTAGAAAGGTACCCGGAACTTTTTTCGCCGCCCCACAGGAACTTCATTTGCCAGGGCTAAGATGATTTAATAAAGAAAGTGTGGACCATTTCTTCAATCTTTATGAAAAATTAATGGATGGACCACAAGTTTCCTCCAGAAAAAAATTCAATGTAGACAAGACTGTCATAAGTGTTGTTCCATCCCAAATGCCCCAAGTTCTAAGTCAAAAGGGAAAACGTTAAATGGTGCTTAACATCTGCTGAAAAGGTTCTCTAATAACTTGTGTGATGTGCATGAGCGCTGGAGTTCATTTGATCCTCATGATTATATCCCAAGAAAAGAAGTCATCACTTCTGATGAAGGTGCTTCCTCCTGGTGCCATACATGAATGTCATCCTTCAGGTGGATTCAAACCATTTATTTACAAATGGTTTCAACACTTTATTGAACATGTGAAACCTACTGAAGAATCTCCGGTGTTACTTTTTAGATGGCCATACAATCATACAAGAAATCTGGAGTTGATAGATCTCGCAAGAAAAAATCATGTCCACTTACTGTCAATTCCTCCACATTCCAGCCACAACTACTAACCGAGGCAGAAAGGCTGCTAAGTCGACATTGCTTACTTCTTCCCATATAAAAATGAATTTGCAAGACTCTTAAAAAAGGAACAATAAAATAGAAAAGACTGTAATAAACGCCAAAAAGGGAAGGGTAAAGGTAAAACTACAAGCTAAAATCTAAGGAGTACAATATCTAGCTCGCGAGACGAAAATGAACCCTTATACAATGACAGTTCTGATGAAAGTCCTGATAGAAGGAATGTTTGTGATGCAAAGTGTTTGTATTGTGAGGATCTCTTTTCTATGGATAACAGAGGTGAACCATGGATTCAATGCCTAAGTTGTAAATTATGGCTCACGAAGAATGCTCAGAGTGGAAACGGATGTTTTTTTCTGCGATTTTGCTCTGCAAATTAGCAGGATCTTGTTTTGATTTGATTTGTTAAGATGGCCAATAAGGCACTTCATTTGTGGCCAATATGGCCCTAGCCATATTGTCCTGCTATTTAAATTTTTACGATTTATAAAGATTTAAAGAGTTAATTAAAGTAAATTTTCTAAAGATAATAACCTTAAATTATAATTGTTGATTACTAGTTCAAAGGACTGAATGAACAATAAAGGCTGATTGATCTCAGATATTTGGGTTTTATTTCCAAAAGGCTTATGGTGTGCCATATTACCAGAAGTTACTCTATTTTATTTAGCTTATGCATACCTACGTTTGTTCTACCTGGTTTGTTCGATTTTTGATAGTTACCTACATTTTGTAAGTATATATTTTTTCTTACATTAATAGAAAGAAACGTTTGTAAACTATGTACTGTGCCAACGGTGATTAACAAGTTATTAAAGTTGTAACCTGCATTTAGTGAGGAAATTACTTAGGAACGCATTATACTCGTAGGTCCTTCAATCCAGCCGAATGTTAAACGCGAGCGCGTCGCGCGACATGCGGCTGGCGCGCGATACGCTCGCTTCTTCGCGCAGCGTTTATGTCCAATTAATTTAAATAATAGCCGCTTTTCGACCTACCTGGGAGACTGCCACCACTACCCTTCTTCCATAACCTACACGAACTTTTAACAAATACCGCAAATATTTTGAAAACAACATTTAACGCATCTTATTGTTAGCCGAATTACTATGTATAATCAAATAAGTATTTTTTTAAGTTTCTTGTAAAAATCTAATAGTGGCTCACAGAATACATACTTATACTTACAAAGTTTCAATAGTATAGTCCTTATAGTTTTGGAGACAAGAAGTTATGACATACGGACGGACAGACGGACATGACGAATCTGTAAGGGTTCCGATTTTTGCCATTTAGATACGGAACCCTAAAAATGGACGACATATACTTAGATTTTGTGACATACAATTTTAAACTGTATTTTATAACTATTTTTTTAATTACAGAATCTGGACTTAATTATTTTCTTTATTGTTTAGTTTAGGTGGTTACCTAAACAAAAATATAAATAAAGAAATCTTAATACTCACGAATATGTAATTTATTATTTTAAAAGCTACACAAGACGTAATTCTCATTCATATATGCGCTTCATTACGACCCTAAATAGGAATAAGGCGCTCTAGACTTTCAAATTAGCATGTCTTAAAAGTGAATTGATCGTTTAGAGGTCGCTCATTGTGTTCGCTAAGGGGGACATTTGTCTACATTATTATTTGGTGCCGGTTTTTTCATGTACCTGCCTACATGGCGCCTAACTATTCATATTCAAATTGGAATCTCGTGTTGGGTAATTTTTAACATTTATTTACAATTGTGTAATCTGAGATTTTGAATGATTTATTTGAATGGAGCGATTTATTGAGATAAATTGATGCTTTTCTTGCCTCAAATGGTCGTTAATAGACCAGAAAAAGAATATATTTGTATGTTACTCCTGCTTAGTTAACATATAATACACTATCATCTTTTTATTAATTTCTGAAAACCGTAAAAAGCATTTGCCTATACATGCTCAATTTGTTACGTACCAATATCGTATAATCCTGGTATTTCTTGTAATTTAAGTCCAGATAGGCTGTTCTTTCTCTAAGATAAACCAATTCTAGTTTAATATATAATATAGGTTTTACATAGGGTCGCGCGGCAGGTTTGACACTATGCTTGCAAAGGCGCAATTTATACTTCAAAACTCATCCGGTCTGTGCGTTTTACTGAAATTTTGATTTGCTAATTGGGTGAACTATGCAACAGATTCGAGTCTGCTCACAAAAAAACAAAATAAATTTAAAAAAAAATCAATAATTTTCATTGAATCGTGTTGGTATTTCTTCTGAATATTGGTTTCACGATTAAATGGCGGCGTCAACTAAGCAATTATTACTCGTAATTAAAGTCAAGCTTTCTTAAGCAGAAGGAATATAAAGATGAAATTTACTGTTCATAGTTACTTAAAACTAAAAATAGAATCGGCAGATATGAGGCATTTTGTCTTCCTCTAAAAGTATATCAAGTAAGTTCTTAATCTTAATGATGACAGTGTTAGTATGTATGAACAACCAGCTGGTGGATCATTTAAAATATTGTCCTGCAAATTATAATTAAAAATGAGCCAATACAGTAAGGTTATGGAGATGAGGCAGAGGACCCGTAGATGCCCCGCTGCGGCGCGAACGCTCGCCCATACAGCGTATTCATTAGCGCAGTGTTCCTCCCACCGACGTCGGTCATTTTACTTTATTTACGGCCTTTGAGTTGAGGTGAGACCCCAATTTCGCATGCGCCTGTGGCTTGATAATTATACCCTAGCCACGGCTGAAAAAGGACGGCCATTTTATATCGAATATAAGCGCCTCGTCGCCCCGACATCCTTGGATTCCATATCATGACTAATGCACATGTTATTATAATATATTTTTTGACGGGTCAAGTTCGAATGCTCTTAAGACTTTTTGTATTTCGGAGGTGTTTTGAGGATCATCTTAATAGGTATATGTATATATACCTAATGTCAATAAATCGTTTTTATTATAGGAATAAGTTTTATGTTAGTACACACAAATACCTGAACTGAATAGTTTTTTATATTGGACTACATACACGCATTTTTTTAATTATTTATTGTGAACATATTGGCATATTTGCCACAAACAATACATAAGGACTAATTAGTATAAAGGCCCAGCTTATGTCATGATGAAATTTTAATATTATTAAAGACCTGCCTTAAACTTATTGCACAATTAATAGAAGATTATTTCATAGTCGCCGATTATTTTGAATGGAATGTTCACTAAGTAACTTGTTTTGCGTAAGTTAACACCATACGAATTAAAAATTGTCAATTCTATGAGTTCTTTAAAAAACGTTCAGTCTCATGACGTTCTGATAAATGAAATCTACAGTCCTAATATACGATTTATTGTAGGGCGATAGCCTGATTAACGATGCGAGAAGGTCAGGCTGAGGGAGTCGGTGGCAAAAAGCTCTCTCATGTCCGCGATGTTAAGATAACCTTAAACTGGACATTTGTTATCCTTATCTCGTGTTGGAGCGTGGCTAATGTGGCCGCGCGCAGATACTCCGATCGATTTATGTCGCCGTGGCACCCACGACAAATTGATAATTAATTTTCGAGTGATTCCTTTGAGCGCGCCGAGTATTTGCGAGCGTTATTCAATGATTTTGCTAGCGTTTATAAAATTGTTTAGTGATAATTCGTACAATGAACAATTTTCATTATAATTTTGAATTGTATGAAAGTTCAATTAATGTAACCTTTTTCACATGCCTTTGTACGAAATCTGTAACTTGAAAATTATAAAGGCAGTTTTGAAACCACCTCTTTACAAATACCACACAAATCCATTGGTACTATACTAAGCGATAATTAAGGTATTTCTTTATGACGACCCACGGTGCGGTGCAATGGTCGAGACGTCAGGTCGGATACCACGCCAAGGGTTCGTGGTTCAATATCCAGGCATTACAAACATTTGTGTGCATATTAGTATAAATAAAAGTATATTTAACAGTTGTTCAGTTTGGGACAGGGCGCTGTGTGTGGGTGTTTGAGGATATTTATTTTTACATTTTGATACAATTATATTATAATATAATAGGTTGTTTTTTCTTGGTGCTTATAGGAACGAAATATATTAAAGAATCTGTAGCCTCCAGATTTTGTATTAGGTAGCGATAGCTTTGAATAATGCGCGACCGGACTCGACATTGTTCTTAGATAAAATAAATCGGCTCTATTCCACTGATGGACAACCTTACAGAATATTTATGTTCAGAGAATTGTTTTCTATTTCCATGGGACGGGTTAGGTTTCTTTGTTCATAAGACGTGCTCAATAAGGTCACTTTACTGAAACTTAAAAACAACTATATTGTAAATGCATTTAAAACCCAGCGGAAAATATCGGATGATGACATATCTCTGCATAATGCGATACGATAAAAGTTTGTTTCTGAATTATTTCCACCTCACATCACGGCGAGTTGGTTTTTAGCGAACGATCCCGCTAAATTCCTTCAAGGTACCGAAGCGGATGTAACCGCAACGTTATAGTAAGCTCCGATATCCAAGTGTCTGGTTAATAAAATACAATTCGGTTTAAAAACGTATTGCTACATGTAAACTAATATCCTAAGGATATCTACAAAGATGTCCTTGCTGATTAAATGTAATGTCAATTTGTGTTATAGTCAATAGAGTTTAAAATTCTAATATTGCAAAGGTTTTCTCTAACGAACGATTGACATGGGTCCTTATAAAAACGTTTCGCCTCTGTCGTTAGGCAATTTCATCAAATTACTTAAGGTATCGATTTTGATTTGGGCACCGAAAACATTTGGAAATGTTGGTCCTTTTTTGTAATTCGACACGAACCGCGAGCGCAGGACAAAGACACTTAAAAAATTGATATTCAATGGCATGACTATTTGTTTGAAATAATTAAAGATACAAGTATTTAAAGATAACGATCGTATAATAATTTTGTTTTAGTGTTGCCACCTTACCCCATTTTGGGGTTAGATCTAGCACTTTTTACGAGAGGTGAACTCATTTTTATATTTTTAGCCACAAAAAAAATTAGAAAATATATTACCAAAGTGTGAAGTATTCGCCATGCGAACGACTACTTTCCTGATTTGTATTCGAGATAAAATAGGGTACGTATAGCTGTTACTAAATCGCTTTCTTTGCTACTAAATCGCTTGCTTGCTTGTTATGTTTCATCGGTCATAAAACTGTTTTTTTTTGTCGTCTATCTGAGTTCATTGCATCATTTTATGTCAGAAATAATTGTCCTTGTTATGGAAACTCCATCTTGCCCTTTTTAACTTCTCCAATTGCCCCATTACTAAAACTAACAAGGTGACAACACTGCTTTGTTTTATCCATGAGCATTGGGCACGGTAGTCATTTCACACCGATTATTAAAAAAAATAAAAGGCATGTGTCATAAAAATATGCGTGTCACGCGACACGTTCGTCGCCCAGTATCGGCTTTATAATCCCTTAAAACAATGCTAATGGATCTACGTAAGTTGCCGCCGCTGTCAACGGACCCCACAATCCTCAAGTCGTTTAAACGCTTGCCACCAATATAGTTGACACTAAATTATTATCACAGCCTTATTCTTTTTTTAAATCAAAGCACCAGTCTAAATAAATATTTTATGATGCGTGCTCACTGAACGCATTTTAGTGTAAGCGATGAACACGGATTCACGTCAAAACATCTTTATCGGGTTATTTGTCTTATAAAATATTATCAAGAGGCTCTTTGACACGGTCAGCAAAAGAGGACGTGCGATGTTGACTTTACACCCACGTGACGTGATCACTTCTGCTCGGGGCGAGGGATAAACAATGAAAGCGGCGATTACATGTCAATGGCGTAACAAAGATAGTTTATCTTTCTTTGGAGATGGGTTCTTGATGAGAGCTGTTTGTTAGGTGTGAATTGAGGAGGTAGCGCGCGCGGGCGCGTACCGTACGCGGGATTAGTGCGCGCGTTGAAGCATACACAACGCGATGCGACGGCCTCTCACGGAATTACCAACTCTTCGAGCTCTGATAAATGTATAATTCATGGTTAGATAAGTAAACAAACTATGGCTGTATTCGTTAATCCTATTCTAATAATTTAGGTACTCCACATATGCAACAGCATGTTTATTAATCTAGAACTATTGGCTTTCTTGAAAGATTCATGTTGAATATCAGGGAATGTGTTTATAATTATTTTGACATAACGATAAATCTTGAACTTTTTTTTACAAGAATATTGAACAGTTATTTTTAGTTGGTCTATTGAAACACGTTACTATTTTCTGAACGCAGGCAAGGCACATAATGTTACAAATTTTTATTTATATTGTATGTATTTTTTCTTTATTACAAACAAAATCTAACGGATTTGTTAGTAATAAAGAAGAAATATACTGTTGACAAAGACTCACAATTAAATTGTTCTCGTAAATCACAATTACCTCATTTTTGGAATTCAACGTGTTATACTAAAAACTATGTTCTAGACTATGTAGAAATCGATAGTCTGAACCAGTGCAGTGGTAGCTTCTTTGATATTCGTAAGTGTTCTTCATGAACCAAAATTAATGAAGACTTTTTGATTTTGTATTAACTATGCAATTATCTTTATGTCCTGTATTATGCCATTACAGTGGCGTAGTGAGGTCAAACCTAGACATAGGCGAAACGCCTTTGCGAGGCCATTTATTTAACAGTATTTTTACCCGACTGGAAGAAGACTATGTTTTTCAAGCGTATGCATGTAGATTTCTATGTTCCTGTTGCAGCCTAAACGAGTTGACGGATTTCACCATATGAGGTGTCATTAGATTTGTCTTCATAGCACCAGTGTCACTGTGCACAATAAAAGGATAATAATTCAAAAATGCCGTCCGTGTAAGTTTACAATTTTTTATTTATTTAATCCCATTGAGTGGGGATTCCATATCGTTGAATAGATCTTTCACTAGTTTGAATATGTGAAAATTTATTTTCGATACAACGTTTTTTTACGAAATATTGAGTGTAAAAGCGAACTTTTCAATTTTTAGCAAAATTGAAATCAGTGCTCTGAGTAGTCTGAACCTATTGGTTAACTATAACGCCTGAAATAAGAAAATATATTTAAAAATAAACAAAAAAATCCGACTGCTAAGAACATCCGCTGAAAATAGAAACACAATTTATTGTGCAAAAATTATATACTTTTCATGTTAGGCAGGCGGTAGAAAAATCTTCAATACCTTTTCGAAACCTAACTATATATATTATACTTATATATAGTTAGGTAATAGTAAGCTAGTAGGTCCAGCAGTGGACTGCGATAGGTTGAATAGGAATAGGAAGCTAGTAGGTATTATTATGTAGTGAAATTATGGAAATAAATATTGTTGTCATTTGTTTGTCTCCCGCCTGCAATACCATGAAAAGTATATAATTTCACTATATGGTTGAGAATATTTTTACCTTTTTAGTGGGTATTTTTAAAGGCGGGTTTTTTGTTTATTTAAAATTATATTTTTACCTAAGTAGCTAAACCGTTATCCAGTAATATTAACATTTTTGCAAATACAAAATCAAACCTTTAAGGTTCATATAGGTATGTTTATATGAATAGTGAAGTATTTAGGAAACAAAAGAATAGCTCGCCCGCTCATCGCTTAACGCGTTTGCTGCCGTGGCCTAAAATATAAGTATACCTACTTTTCATGGTTTTACCTACGTTATACATTAGCAAAAAACAATCTTTAAAACTTTGACGTCTGCGTAGGATTCGACGCAGATATAAATGGACATACGATCGAAACGCATCCCAATGGCCCGATAGGCGAATTAAGGTGGAGGGTGCATGCAGCTTTAAGTTTCCTACTACAATTTTTAGTCACGAGATCTATCCCACCGTGACATAGGACATAGGAGGGATAGCTCCTTTACCATACACCTTTACGGGTAGGCTCGTGCCCTCGGTGGGGACGTTTAACGAGCTGATGATGATGATGACCCAGAGACATTCACATGGTACTGCGTGGATGTCTAGCTTCAATTTATGTTAAAAAATATTTTTGTACAATGTGTATAAATTCATCAACTGTATGAGTATGTTGTGTGGGGTATTTCAAGCGGCTCTCGTCAAACCAGTGATGATAATAACGTGCAGTGGAGTATGAATTAATTTATTCATGAACGATCTGTGAACAGAGCGGTGTCTTGGTGGCGTGTTAATGCGTTCCAGAGGGCGCGGGCGTCGCAGCGCCAGCGGCGGCTCGGGTGCGACCGGTTGTCTCGGAAAGGGCGGCGCGTTCGCGCAATCACGCACTTGTCGCGTTTTCATCACCTGCCTGCTAAAAGTGACGTAATTACGGATGCAAATCGATCAACACCAGTTATCGGCCCGACGAGGGCTGACGCTGTAAATTAGCAAGATACGCCGGTTAATGTTTATAGCCTTCCGCGCGAAAAGCGATTTATCGAAAGGATAATTGCGCACATAGGCGTGTTGCGTGTAACCATTTAAGGCTTTCTTTTTTCACATTTAACTTGTCTCATTATAATCATATTCTAATAACTGTGATATACCTAAATTAAACCAAACATAACATTTAACATACCACATTAATATGTACCTATTTAGTGCTTATTGATTTTTTTGTTTTTGCTTCTGAGGTTAATGATTTTTATTATCTTTGGCACTAAGGTAATAAAAAATATTAATGGCTTTGTTGCAGGGCATACCAAAATTGTTGTGGAAGAGTATCGATTATCGGTCCAGAATCAATCGGTTAGAAACAAAGGCTTAATACGTATTTGAATAATGTCGGAAGCGTGGATTCCATCGCTCATTCGGATGACTTGCAACTAGCGAGCATGCTCTCATGGACTCCACCATTGACCCCGCGTCAACCATTACTGATCTCAGTAATATAAATAATGGAGTCACATCCGTCCCGTGGGCTTTAACTTGTATGACTATAATATGTAGTCTCTAATAGTATGGTTAATCGATCGATCCCCAGGGTGATCACAACAATTCGAACAAACGAATTGTGAATGGAGTAAGATTGAAATTTGCACCTGGTACTACGCTTGAAACCTACAAATTATTGTGATCCTCTAGACACCATTCATTGATGCACTCGTAGGGATCTTTTGTGTGTTAGTTTACTTACAAGTGAGATCGTTAACTAGTTCTGTTTACTACGCGCCATCGTTACATTCACTCCTGCGATATGCCGACGTAAACATTCCCTTTTTTCTAGTATATGTACATACAACGCGGCCTCCATTATTGTATAGTCACTTGCTTCAGTTGACTGAATGAAGTGTAACGTTTCATTAACAGAGGTCTGTGGCCCAGCAAACACCGCATATCGGTGTCTTGTTTCAAGATTTTTAACGGGTGAAAGGCGCCCGGGTCTCCTTAAAAGCCTTGTGGACTGTGTTCGTTAGCATGCCTTTTTACACGATGTATGGTGCACTGTGAAAAAACACTTTTCAATGCATAGAACAGCACCTGTTACATACCTATACTTTTTTATATGTGTGAATTTACGTAGAGTGAACTTCTCTGATAAATAAAAGCTTATAAAACTTTTCACAAAGTAGTACGTTTATAAAAAGTAAAAATACAATGCTTCAAATAGTATTTAGTGAAAGGAGTGCCGAGTAAATGAATGCGGCGTAGCTGCGCGCCGACGACAACCGCATTAAGACAACAAAGGGTGATATTTTTCGTGAACAAACATCAAGAGTCTTTGAACATACACGAACACAGGTGATGCGTCTCCACGATGCATATTTATGATATGTTCGACAGCTAGCGCGACACTAGGGCTTATGGTTAACAAATATTTGTAATGTACTACTTAGGAATCCGTTCGTTCTATGCGTTAATAGGTTTATGTGGCATCTCAAGTTTTTAAAGAAAAATGCTTTGTACTCTTATCAGGTGCATTATTTTGTAAAATAAATATATACATATTATGAGACATATTTTGAAATAATACTAGTAAAACCATTAAAATGACTTAGGATACGTACGGCGTGCCCAACGTATACCTACTAAGGTGTTATTTCTATTGTCTACTATAAGAAAACGTAATGATAAAGTGTATCATTTATTAAGCGAAACATGTATTCAAACGGAGGCCGAAAAATTAGTCACGGGGTACGATGACCATTTCCTGAATGAGATAGATTCAGTGCACGAACGAACCGCTTTGGAACCTCCCAGCCCTGTCATCCGCCAATACCAAAAAATATTCATAGCCATAATACGAGGCGTTATTCACACACAGGGCATTATGCCGCCTAAATTATACTTTGCGTCGCCGAAAATGTGTTTAGATTCAACTCAACCATACGTTTTAGGCGCGCATTATTTTGCAGGTATAAACCTAAATATTATTATGAGAGGCATAACGACATTACCTAAAGCATCTTATTTGTCTTTTAGTTCATGCTAATTTAACTTATTTTATATTTCGATGTTGGTCATATTAAAACATTATTTTGGTTTTATTAATAACTTTACTATTGCTCACCTATTGAAATAGCTGACAGAAGCAATTATATTTATATATCAACAGAATGAAATGTATGACAAGTAATAATAATAAATAAGAATATTCGAACCTTTTTTATTCTCCTTGTTTAAATAGTTAAGGCTCTATAAAATTCTCATGTCAATTTATTATAGGGAACCGTTGTTTTGACATGTTTGCAGGAAACTCAAAATCACATTACACCATATAGGGCCGAAAGGCGGTTCGCATGAACAAAATTAACGGTCGGTCTCACAAAAAACTGCCCTTAAACTATTTGTTGTGGTCTCTTTAAATAAAAATGGCATCAACCAGACAGCATTGGTCGGTGCTTTTCGACTGCAGTGGCCTTGTACAAAAAACGATGTGTTAAGGAATGTAAAGAGCCATTTAATTATCCTAATATATTGTTATGGTCGCAGAGGGAGGCTGTAATAAATTAACCGAGCGTCAGGGCCGTGCGAGGTGGCGAATGATGCCTCGCTAAATGGTTTATCTAACTTATATATTCGAACGATCACATTCTTATTTATAGTAAATGCGTGCATGTTTCGTAACATAGTCTTTTCTCTGTGCGCATTCTCGCGTTACTGCACCCTGTTTCAGTGCGATGATCCTTAGGGTTTTTTATTTCAATTTTACCTCAATTCCATCGTGCGGCCTTCATTATACGCCCGCAAGTGCTTCGGCTGCCACCGGTTCAGGTAGCTCGGCGTTTCGCCTCAAAACTTGACCTTAGGTATTCAATTCGCTTGATATTTTTTGTTTATTAATATAAACTATTGATGTAGTGTAATTTGATAATATGCAAAATTGACTTAATGTAAACCAATTTCAGTATAAAAACTAGCTAGTATCGTGTATGATAGTGATTGGGCGCCTGTCGTGTAGTCTGCTGATGATAATCGTGATGCTACGGCACGTTGGCTCCGGGACTGGGAGAGGTGTCGGAGGCAGGGCGTCCCGCTGCGCGCGAGCATTGTGATCGACAGCTTGTTTACTAAAAATATGCATAATGAATTTATAATAGCCCGCCCGATCTGTCGCGTCGCTTCAACCCGATTGAAACAAGTTCACAAAATTAATAATAATAAAAATGGGCACTCAACGTGTCTCCTATGTATTAATAAACAATGATTCATATTAAGTAATAAAACAACTTTCCATTAGTTTATATAAACAATGATAGCGAATGATAGTTCTGGTTATAAAAGAGAGAATCCCAGAGTTGTGATGGGAGCTAGGTGGCTAATTGAAGCACCGACATGTTCCCACGTTTAAGTGCACGAAGTGTTTGAGGTTGCATTTAGCGTTCGATTGTTTTGGTGCGCACCGAGATGTCTGCGGGAGGCAAATACTCGGACGCCACGACTTTGCCTATTTCCAGAAGTATCCCACATTCTACGATTTTTTATGTATAGGATGCCTGAAACTTATTGAGTTTCTTAACACGTCTAATATTTAGAGGCTAACCGTATCTGTAATCGAATTTTTACACGTATTATTTGTAAACTTATTATTAAATCTATAGCAAGTTTGCCTTCATTATGATATCATATCACTTATCATTATATTCTGAATATTTTACCGTTTTCAATAAGTTAAGTGACTAAAAAAAGACTTGAATTCCCAAACACAGGCACAGCGTGGATAATAAACATTTTATAGGTGTGTGCGTCTTTGCAAGATCAAGAGAACCTTTATAAAATAAAACATGAACATTCTAGTTTCACACTGTGCATGAGCGGAAAAATTTATTTATTAAAAATATACCGTAAAGAATCAGGAATCACTGGCAAATCCAAACATATTGAAGTTCTTGCAACTCTTTATTCGGCGGTTGGGTATTCGTAGAAATAATTATGTACGGTGCTCCAAGGTATCTGTTACGTGAATGGGTCCGGCGGGGCACCGTTCCTTCGATTCGTTACGTCAATCTTACAATTTTTTCTCTACGAAATCTGCATAGAGTGAGTTGACATCGCGCGACAAAGCCGACACGCAGCGCGCCCCGCATTGTACCTATTTCTTTATAAATATTTTGACATTTCCTTTATTTGTTCCGCGGAGTTTCACACGAAATTGTGTCGATCCTTCGTGCGTGATTTATTCTTCCATGACAAAATGTCCGACATCCTGTGTTGACCACTTTAGGTACGCGCGCGTTTGTTAATTTATTAGCATATCTATTAGTGTTATCGTCCGAATGACGAAATTCAAATCAGAAGTTTGCAGGATTCCAATTTTATTCTCGAAGGAACTTAATAATACATATTTATATAATAATTTATTAATGTTTGTTTTTATGTTACCAAGTACAGGACGGTCAAAACGCTCACCTGATGGTAAGTGACCTGACCATGACAGAGCGAGCGGCTTTGATGAAGACCAACAACTGATAGACAATTATTATTCTCCATCAACGCTGCACTGCGCCCGACGCTCTAGACAGATGTGGTTTCATATACCCGGTAATTTAACTAGCTACAGTGCCCTCATTCCGATACACAGAATTATAAAATACTTCTATTTGATGATACGATACATAGCACTGCGGTGGTACCTACCTAGATGACGCAGTACCGCCGAGTCTACCTCTAAACCAAGTTTTTTATGTCTCTGAATGTTTAAAGTTAAGACTACAAACTCAATATCTCTTACTCGTATGTTTATAATTTAGCAGCGAATTTTGATGAATGTTAATAAGCTTATTATATATGACATATTTATTAATATTAATTATAATATTATTTACTTATTTTCAAAGCACAAGAATTAAACACTAACTAAGGTTGAGTGTTTTAGTGTAGATATTCTCGAAATGTCACCTGCTATCGTAACCTCTTGCATGTGATATTCCGCGAAACTCGTTCATGATTCTTATACAACGTATCGCTGGCATATTGCAGAGATGCAAAGAGAAACTGAACACATTGGCCATCATCGTGATGAACCAGTGGCCGGGCGTGCGACTGCGCGTGATCGAGGGCTGGGACGAGGAGCGGGCGCACGGCGAGCACTCGCTGCACTACGAGGGCGCGCCGTGGACATCAACACCAGCGACCGCGACCCCGCCAAGATAGGCCTGCTCGCCCGCTTCGCTTACCAGGCCGGCTTCGACTGGGTGTACTATCGCAGCCCGCTCCTACATACACTGCTCCGTCAAGACAGTGGTGTGTACCAATACATTATCTTTACGTATTACATATAACAAGGGTTTATTTCGAAAAATTATGTACTATAAATTTCAATGCATGAGGACTTGAACCACCCTGCCCTAATGGTCAGTGCATGTTGACAGGTCACCGGAGTCTTGTTATGGTAGGACAGCAGAACCACGGGGGTAAAATTAGTTAAGGCGCTGAAAGATAAAGAACTGCCCACTGCGTGTCAAATAAAAAAATATATCTTGCCAAAAGCATGACCTGAGCCACTTCATCAACTTTCCACTTTTTTAAATTAAATGAGTATGGTAGAGAGAATATTAAAAAATAACCTAAAATAATCTATCACTTTCACAATAGGTAAACTTGGTAGATAATAAATATAGACATGGATCCGAGTGTGTCATAGATGCCTCAAGTTATTTCACAGATTTCTTCTAAATAAAAATATGTTAAATGTCGTAGCAACTAAATTTCTCTAACGCGTTTAAGTCTTTTCTATGGCAGTTTATGTTCGACAAGCAATATTAGTTAAATGCGCACTTAAATCGTTAACATGTATTAAATTAAAGATAAAGTAGCTGTTGATTATATTATTACTGTAGGAAATTATTGACTAAGTGTGTAATAATAATCAAGAAAAGCCTATCAACATTGCTAAGAGTTTAATACATGATGTGAAAAACGCGCCGTTATAACGTGAATTATATATAACTGTACAAAACGGCCTACAGGAAGATCCAAATATATAGTTGAACTTTACAAGAAGAATGCATCTCAGACAGCTTCCCGCGCCCGCTCCCGGCGGTGTCGATCAAACGACGACGAACAAGCCTCTTGTTAGCGCCCATCCCTTTCACTCCCGACCTATAAAAATATTTCCATCCTTTACGCTCACGACCGCATCGCAGCCAATCCCCACTTCTATAATTACGCCGGTGATTCAATGGCTACTTATATCTATATGTGTACCCAGCATAACGATGAGAAGAGACTGTTTGTATGTATGTGTGTGTTTTTAGATATTATGGAGGCATTCCGCCGCTCGCATAGTTCAAATTAATTTTGCAGATGAACCACTAAACTAAGCTCGTTTTCGGAAAGGGAAAGCTATAAAAAGATTTGCGAATGTGTTACAATGATTTTGGATGTTCTAATTTACTTAAGAACGATTTTGGAAGCACTTTTAAATTATCTTTTTGGAGACATGACATAATTTTGTTGAAATAATTTTAATTACATGATTCTTATTTTACGTATGTTAGAAAAACCATGATCTTTTAAAATATAGATGACTTTATTCCAAAGCTATCCTGTTCAACTTACAGGCTATGGTTTTTTATATCCTTTCTTAGTCAACCATACCTAATTCCGGTATTCTTCTTTTTTAGTGTTGGTCAAACTGATAAACTATCAGTTTATTCCTAGTACCAGATATTGTAAACTATTGTATGGCATCACACAAACAACATTTTTTCATCATCTAACAACCACCATTAAGCAGCCGAGGTTAATGCCTTAATGTGCTTACCGAAAAGCTTTAAGGTTATTTAACCTAAAACGTCGTAACGAAACTGGCACAAAACATCTAGTTTATATAATATGGGTACCTTAAGCATCTTTATTGTTGAAGGTATTATTCTACATTCGTTATTATTATTACAGTGGATTTAATAAGAATCTGTAGTGTCACCTTTGAACACAGTCACATACAATTCTTGTGTCATTATCATCAGCTCATTATATGTCCACCAAGGAATACGAGGATAACGTAAATATAATTTCGAAAATTCGAAAAGACATTGACACGTGGCGGGATTTCATTGAACCTGCACTCTCCAGTCGGAAGGCAACAATCCACATGGCTCATTGCACCGACGCTTATCAAAATTCTGTTTATGAAAAAGATCCCTAAGGTGGTTGGTTATGCATGCCCTATAATGGTAGAATTCTGTCTGTCTGTTGGAAAAAATACTTAACGGGTTTTGATCTATTTTTTATTTTGAAGATTTGAAGACTAGAAGTTAGCTACCCCGGGCCCGGCTAGTCTATAAGAGATATTGATATATCAAGACTTGGCCAATATGACCATTGGCCATTTGGTGTAGCGGTTGAGACGTCGGCTGTTACACCAAGGGTTCCGGGTTCGATCTCCTGGCAGTACAAACATTTGTGTGCATGAACATGTCTGTTTGTAATGGTCGGAGTGTTTTCTATGTATAATATGTATGTATTTACAAAAATATATATATACGTATGTTTAGTACCCATAATGACGAGTATTTTTAATTAAAATATCATGGGTCACTTGTAAAAATTAAACAGAAATTTAAAATAGCACCCTTATAAGAATGAAAAACTAAATTTAATTGGTACAAAAGCACATAGGACAATACATGACCGTAGCTGCCCATCGGTCGCAGTCAATTTGTTTCACTGTTTATTCATTTATTCTAGCATTTTGTCCGAGCGTGCAGTTTTAGTATTAATTTGGAATTTATGAAGGATGGACCGTGTAGCTTGGGCTTGTTGACCTTGATAGATGTATTCGTTTTTCATTTGCCAATATAGTGTTTTTGTTCCAAATTGCGAAATTATTGTTAATAGATGCTATTGAAACTCTAAGATCTGCCGAAGGTAGGATTATACATAGTTCTATAAATATTTATAATTGGCGTATTGCGGTATTCAGGATAAATAAATAAGTTCCTATTTATATAATAGATTAGTTAGCATATATATAGAATAAGTATTAGCTTTTCAAATGAGGGCTTTACCAAAATTTGTAATTGTTTGAAATTGGAGTAGGTCCAAAGTTCCATGAAAATACACAAACGGCTTGTGTTCAAGGTACCTTATTTATAATAAACAATAATAGCTTGTATGGGATCCTAGCATCCTTTTTTTTAAGGAATATGAAATTGGTCAATGGCGACCTACTAATACCTACATAGCACCTATTAACTAGCGGGATTCGGTCGAATCCCGATAATAATGAATGGAGTAGATATCTTGACTTTTTTACTAGAACCTATTCAAAACATAATTGTTATACATAAAAATGACTGACTATAAGTATGTAACACCTTTTAAGGATTACGTATCCTTAATTGGTGTTACTTCTAGACGTTTAGTAGCATCCCTAGTAGTCGCTGTCATTCGGCATTATGTTCCACCACTATTCGAGTCGAGTACCGAGCGTGGTCAAGGTCGACGGATGCACGCTCGTCGCTGCTCTCTCCGCTCTCGTATGGCCAATCTGTGCTCGGAGCACGAGTTCCGTGACTTAGGCTACGTGTACGGAAATCCGGACAGCGGAATGTAAAAGATAATTCATTTTACAATCTTCACTTTAAGATATAATAATAATTTATTAATTTCACCAACTATAAATATACATTCGCATGAATCTTTAACCTATACTCCACACTAGGCATAGCCTGTCCTGTGGAGGTTATAATGATGTTTTCAATATAAAACATTTTAAAGGGAAATCTTATTTGAAGTTTTAAAGGATCAGCATGCACTTCACAAGCCGACTTATCTGATAACGAGGCTTTAGGTAAATGAAATACGGGAGCTACTTTATTCTACCGGAACCTAATTCTATGCGAGTTTTATTGTTAATACTATTTATGTTGGTATATATATATAGGTAAACTTGTGATCATGTATGCCAATTTAATCATATTATAAAAAAAGATTACTTGCATCTAAATATTCAATAGTTTTCTATTAATATAAAGAACGAAATTCCCATGTTCAGTTGTTTCTCTGTGGAAACAGAAACAGTATTCTAAGTGGTAATGGATATTGGGTCGTATATTAAGTGGAAGTATCGCACGCTCACCCGCGCTTCAAACGACCACAGTTTTTATGCCTTCGATTAATTGGTTCCCATTGGCCGCTATCGGCTGCTCTTTTATGTAACCTGCGCTATTTTTTATTGGACTACATATAAGCCTCATTTACATTTGTTTTTTCTGATTATATTATTAAAAGGTATCTTTTAGATTTGTGTTCGCTCGGAATTTTAAAACTTTTATAAAGTGAGCGTATTTCATTGATCGTGTTATTGAACTTGCATTTTAATTGTGTGTCTAAATATAAGTTAAGATTCTGCTGGTCGGTCTATCTTTATCGTACAGTTCATATTGATGTTAAAATAAACATGACTCAAAGAAAATTTGGATTCACGTATATCTCGATTTGTCAAATATTGTAATTGTAATCATTGAATGTTGAGTTTATTTGCTAAGGTTTTTTTTGGACATAGTAACCTGATAGTTTTGAATATTTACCATTGAAATTAAAATCATACATAGGAAAGTCACTACATAGGAAGCCACGCATTTTTCAACAAAGCGGAAATACTTCAAAGGCATCAAAACGTTTGCTCTATTGTGTTGCACAAACAGACAAAATTACAAGACATTTATAGGCAAACGGTCAAAATGTGGCAAACGGTGAGCTTTAAAGCTAGTAGAACAATGCGATGGGGCAGTTAAGGTGGCTGACACGCGCAAATGGGGCGTGACCGCGCGTCGGCCGCAGGCGCGACCGGACTCACTTCCAAACTTTAAATTTAACAAACGTAAGAAAAGCACTTGACTTTTATTATATTCCAAAATAATTTTTGGATGTCTAAGATAACCTAATGGAATAAAATAAAATCAGGATGGGAGGGCCCGGGGGATGACGGTATTACGACAGAGCTCCTAAAAGCCGGTGGACAGCCCGTCCTTAGGGCATTAGTTGAGCTCTTTAATGCCGTCATTCACACAAGGAACTACCAGAGGCGTGGTCCAGAAGCGTTGTCGTCTTATTCTTCAAGAAGGGTGACAAAACTCTCTTGAAGAATTACAGACCGATAGCGCTTCTGAGCCACGTCTATAAGTTGTTTTCCAGAGTTGTAGCGAACCGTCTCGCCATTAGACTTGACGAATTCCAACCACCGGAGCAGGCTGGGTTTCGAAAAGGCTACAGCACCGTGGACCACATCCATACTGTTCGGCAGCTTATACAGAAGACCGAAGAGTATAACCAGCCGCTGTGTATGGCATTTGTGGACTACGAGAAAGCCTTCGACTCCGTCGAAACCTGGGCTGTTCTGGAGGCTCTGCAGCGATGCGGTATCGACTGGCGATATATCGAGGTGATGAAGTGTCTCTCCAACGCAGCGACGATGACCGTTCAGATCCAAGACCAGCGGAGACAGGGGGATGTAATATCCCCGAAACTGTTCACAAACGCATTGGAGGATGTCTTCAAGACCCTGGACTGGTCTGAACGAGGCGTCAACGTCAATGGAGAATTTATTTCTCATCTTCGTTTTGCTGACGATATCGTCATCGTGGCAGAGTCATCGGAAGAGCTTGCGGAGATGCTGAACAGCCTAAATGAATCTTCCCGACGAGTTGGGCTTGGCATGAATTTGGACAAGACAAAGTCATGTTCAACAGTCGTGTCATGCCACAACCGATATGCGTCGATGGCGTCCGTCTCGAGGTTGTGCAGGAGTATATCTACCTGGGCCAAACCATCCAACTTGGCCGGCATAACTTCGAGAAGGAGGCTAGTAGGAGGTTCAGTTGGGCTGGGCGGCATTCGGTAAGCTACGTCATGTCTAACGTCAACTATTCCGCAATGCTTAAAGACGAAAGTCTTTGAGCAATGCGTCCTACCCGTGCTAACATACGCAGCTGAGACATGGACACTGACTGCGGGATTGGTTCACAAGTTCAAAGTCACTCAACGCGCAATGGAGCAAGCTATGCTTGGAGTCTCTCTTAGGGATAAGATCAGAAATGATTTAATCCGCAAGAGAACTAAAGTTACCGACATAGCCCGCCGGATCAGCAAGTTGAAGTGGCAGTGGCTGGTCACGTATGTCGTAGAACCGATGGCGTTGGAGCAGACGAGTTCTGGAGTGGAGACCGCGTCTTGGCAAGCGTAGCGTAGACGCCTCCGGCCCGATGGACGACGACTTGCGGAAGGTCGCTGGTGGGAGCTGGATGAGAAAAGCGGAGGACGGGATGTTCTGCGCAAAATGGGGAGACCTATGTCCAGCAGTGGACTGCGATAGGTTGAAAGAGAGAAGATAACCTAGATAATCTTCAAGTATCTTGCTAGAGACTGATTGCATTAGTATTCAATTAGATTGACAGTAAAGCTTAGTGTGTAAACAAGGCACTTCCATGTGGTAAATTTTGTAATAAATAGTTACAAAAATAATTATTGACTTATGAACTATAGGTAAACGCTGGGGTAACTGAATACCAGTGCCAGAGTTAAGTTATCGGGGACTCCGAAATGATAATCGGTCTTATGCAAGGGGGCAACGATTTAAATTTAAAAAATATATTTTTCTTTCTTATAATATAAAAATTGTATTATAGAAACGTTGAGTTTATTTTTATTAGCTCATATTTCTCCAACACGTTTGCAGTCATATTCGATATTTTTTCTATAAATGAACATCCTTAAAGGAAAGGATAGAGCAGCGAGTGAGCGAGCGTCTCGCGCTCGAGCGCCCACCGTGCGAAACTGCAATCTCAGGTTAGGGTTATCTCTTTCTTTAAAACTTCTTACTAAGATTGGTCCAATTATAATATACATTTAATCATTTAACCATCTGTTATACGTAAATATTTTTTAATGATACGTAGGCGTTATTATAAAAGGAACATTTAGTGTTCTTGTACCAAAACTAGTTCTAGGCTATAAAAATTAACAGTTAAAATTCATTAAACATTAACAGTTACCTTTAATACAGATTTACAATATTTTCATAACGAATTTAAAAAATAAATAAATATAGTAGTTATTATTTGATTTTGGGACACCCAAAAATTATCACTTGAAGAGGGTTTCAGGTGGCTAGTGAAAAAGGAAACTTCTCGATTGCCTTAATCAATAAAGAGTTAAAAATAAACTTGGTGCGGGCCGGTGGCAACCCTGTTTCCAGCTTCCCTGTCACCCGAGACGCGACATCCCGGAAGACTGCGGCCAGGCTAATGTTCCCACATCATCGACTCTAACGAAATGCTCCACGCCACAGGATTCATCATTACGAACATTTTTTTGGAATTGATGAGCATAAAATAATGACATTTTTATTTATACAGATTATTTAAGCTTTACATTTGATCTTCTAATGCTACAATAATAAAGGTATTATGTTAGTTATAATTCGTACCATCATATTTTTAAATAATGTAGATTTACTCGTATATGCACGGCAATACTAATAAATGTGAAAATAAATCTTGGATCCTGTTTGTCATTATTTATGAAAGTACGTAGTTATAATTGCAATATTTGCTTTACCGTTTACACTACGTTATAGTTTACACATTTAAAAGAAAGAATCAGGAGGCAAGTTGACTTATATAAGTCCAGCGCGAGGAAAGTTGCCGGAAACATATTCTTTTATTAAAATATAACATTATTAGTGCTGTCGTTTCTGTTTTTATCCTAATCAAAATATGGCATTATATATATTTGTGTATGTATATAATTTTTCTATATCTTTTTTTAAATTCAAATACCATGAATCTAATATTTGTTGGCTTACTACAAAAATAACGTCATAATTTACAATTATTATTTTTATTGTATGAACGACACATTATTTCTCTAATATTTGTAGATATTGTATGATCTAAATCTTTTTTACAATGTTAAGGTATTAATACTATATTTAATAATAATTCAGAGTTAAGCTGTTAGGAATGTATAAATACAACAATTGCAATGTTAGAAAATATTACTCCGCAAGTCGTAACTTTCAAAAGCTATATCTCAGTAAGTTATGATAATCCATGTTATAAATGCGCATTACATTAGAAAGTTAGTGCGGGCATCTTTGCACATTAAATCATTTCGCTACCTAGCATTGCTTATTATAACTAAGTACACTAAATTGAACCATAGATTATGGAATTATGAATATGTAATAAAATTCTATAGGCAGTTACATTATCCGATTGAAACTACGTTTAATCTTATCAATATTTTGCGTGCTTGCGTCGACATTTCAGTAAAATACAACTTGGCTTAAAGGTGAATCGATCTCACTACTTATGCTGGACTCGCGATTAATGTAATGACCACCTTTCCACTTAATTTGTTATATTGTAAGGTATGATATTGAGTGAATGTCATGTAACGCATGAATATCGCCAGATGTACTGGCATTTGCACGATCGCGAGCCGCCTAATTAATGTTCCATTATGATATAAATCATAGTTAACCCTGGAAGTTAATCATCTGTGTTATGCAAGGACAAAAGATGTGACGTATGACCCAGTGAAGGATAAATTATGAATAGTGTCACGTGCGCGCATTTGTCGAGGTGGTAATGTATGAGTGGCGGGGCGCGCCGCGTGCGCCGCCTAGCTCTCCCGGTGGTCTCGGCGGGGCGGGGTCTGCGCGGCCACTCGGCTGCGCCGGCGTACTGCCCCGCGCCCGCGCGCCTCTACCACCTCTTATCGCCGCATCTTCAGTCCAACGTTACGTCACTGTGAAATCGTACTTTGACCGGTTTTGAGGCTTTGGATTCGTAAGCTTATGAGGTCGGGAATGCCGATGATAATTGTAATGCAGAAAGTTAAGGTGGCTATCAGTTTGCCTGAATACCTTATTGCACGAATGAATTGATCGTATGCAGTCAGTTCACGTACATAAGGTTTGGAAAACAATAAGACAAAACTTAATAAAGGGTATACTTAGGTACCTATACTTTTGTGTGGTTAATTCTTTATGTTCAACTTCATACTTTTAATTAATTCAGTGCATGAGGTACCTAGCGTGTATTTAAATTTATCAAAAAAAGAATTCTTTTAAATGTTCTAGTTTGATTGCAAGTTAATATTATAAATCACATTGAAATGTTCAATAAAATGTTCTAAGTATCGGTAACCTTATATAATTACCTAATGGCCACCGTTAACCACTAAAAAACCCAAAAGTACCTATAGTTACTGATACAAATATTGTTTAACGAACAAAAGGTTTATAATTATTAAATAGATCTTGTTTGTGTATGAATTCTCTGAAAAGCCCACATTTATGTCAATAAATAAAGTGCGTACAAGATTAATTGCATACAAACTCAGGGGGAGGGTTGCAAAAACTGCAAAGGTGGCCGACACCTATTCAATGATTCGTGTGATGCGTTCACCCGACAACAAACGAAATGTCGACAATAAGCGCTTGACTTTGAACGAAATCTAATTTGTACGGTTATTGTGTAACGCGAGCTGGTGATTCCATTGTAGCAGTTTGTGAACAGGAATCAACTGCATTTATCGGTCGGTTACACAACAAATCAAATTTTAACGAGCTCGCGCAAACGACGCCAGCGGCTTTGCACCGATACCTTAGCCGTGTTCATTTACGCGTGTAATTACACCCCCGGTTATTGTAAATAATAGCAGGATAAGGTTTCACCGCCCGACCATTTTCATACCATTTCTCTGTGGAAACTTACGCGCCCATTGTAAAAAGCTCGCCTCTACAGCGGCAGTCCGCGTCAACGGCTTAGTCTAAATCCATTTCGACTTATCTTTGCATGCCATTTAGTCACACGTAAATAGACACTTTTTGTTGCATCTGAGAATTGGGATTATGCACAGGTACAGTTTAAGCGGGACGAGGATTTAAATAAATACTATTAGATAATAAACAAACAAGTTCAGCCCTTTTCGTGGTTGGCTTTTTCGGACAATGCTTAAAAAATGTGCACAAAACGGATTGAATTTGTTTATCGCCTTAAAAAGTTTGCCCATGGGTTTATGATTAGATTTTCTTCGAAATACGTATTATGCGCAGCTTAGTATGAAGCGTATCCATAGCCCGAGCCCCGGTGGCAGACCATTACCTGTATCGCGAACGTGAAGCGCGCTTGCTACAAGATAACCCTTCGTTGGCAACAGAAATGCCCCTGCGATTCTCTTTTGTTTCGTATCTTATCCGATTTTAATTACGAGCGTAGAGAAATCTCGTTATTCCTTAAAGGGATATGACTGCTGCAAGCTAATTTACTATCGACCCTTGCACGATTTTATGTTCTTGATTTTATTTTATTGCTTTTGACTGAACTTTATGCAGGTACGGCACGCACGTATTATGCTCGTTTGATGTATGGTCTTTGCATTTAATATTTTACGGATGAATCAATTCACTGACTCCAGAATGAATTGCGTGCTTGAAGGACTTTGATATACCTTATTGCAGTTTATATAAATTTAAGCAGTGGTTTCAGCTTATTTCCAATTATTTGTCTTAAAAAGTCACTGTAATGACTAAAGTCACTGTATTATTATAAAAATCTATCATATTGTATTCTATGTAACCTAAGCCATAACTTACCCATATTAAATACGGGTAAACGAAAGATTTTAAATAAAATCATTGCATAATAATGCTTTACCACGATCAACAGTAGGTATGTGTTTATAATATAAAATTATATAGGCAATGTGAAAAAGGATTTCATAACTAAAAAACTAATCGAATAATATTCTTTTTTATAACCAGTTACTGCCTCTGTGGTCTTGTACTCGTATATACTTACAGCAAAAGTTTTAGATCGCTGCGCGACCTGGATCATGGTTCGAACGCAAAACCACATAGTGAAAATCACTTTGTCATCTTTTCAGTTTAGTTTAGACATTGTAGGCTGAATCGCCTGATTGTCCGAAAAGAAAGATGATGCTCAAACTGTATGGGTTACAAAGGTCATCTTTTGTACAAGGGTTCTTTTTTACGCAGAGGATCACTAAGATAAAGTGTTGAACATTTGCCCCCCTGTTTGCTTAAGACTAAATTATGATAGGTTAATCAGTCATTTATGATTTTGGTATACATTATGTCCTTTGTTCGGTGGCTCTTATTAATATTATGTATAAAACATGTGTTGTTATGACATCTTGCTGATCAGAGGGACACCTATAATGACGTGCTAACATTTTGTATTGCAGAGTCTTCAGTTGGCACAGGCGCGGGTTGCTTCCCTGCTGGAGCAACGGTGCGCACGCCCGACGGCCCTCGGGACATCAGCACATTACGCAAGGGAGACATAGTCATGGCAGCAGATGACACCGGCAAGCTCGTTTATTCAGAGGTATGTAATATATAAATACCCACTGACATTCACACAGCTTGTAGTATGGGTACCTACTAAATAACGGGTA
>PQWD01011822.1:0-10024 GCA_019425675.1 Leucinodes orbonalis
CCTAGAGGAATTCACACATACAAAGTATGTATTTTTAACAAGTCCATTTTGAACTGCACAAATGAATCAGCGAATCGCTGCAACTCGTAAACATTGCACTTATGAATACCTTCAGAAAATTTAAAAACTACGCAGTCGTCAAGAAAAAGAAAACAAACGTTAAAATATTAATAGACAAACTTTCAATATATGTTTCAAATACAATTAAACCCTTATTTCTAGTTCCAAATGGCAGCATTTAGTTTATCAATAACATCTAAGCTTTCGAAAACAGAAAAAATATAACCACTGTTAGCAAGTAAGTAGAAGTTATTTACGACATTGTTTGTGTCCACAGAGATCGATAGAACTATCCAATCGTAACACATCAAATCTGGGCCCCAATTCTACTAATTATGAAATTCGCTAATAGGCTCTTCATTATTTTTTATAGTAAAATTATGCACTCATTCGTTCCGTCTCATGATAGATTTTAATTGATAACACCAGTAAACAATTAATTCTACTATACAAATTACCATCCTTGATCCCAGAGTATGTCCTGGCGTCCTAAAATACAGTGTTGCCCTATTTTAGGCTCCAGTTCCACATAGTTGAATACTTTGTCTTATTAATTTGTCAATACATATTCTGGTGTGTGCAAAAAAATACACCATAAGCATTGCAATTGTACCGGAATACAAACTTTACAGTTACATTGTAAAACCTCATAATGGTGTCATAATGTCAAGGAAATTAGTGTGATTGAGACCCTGGCATCACTTTGAGAGTAAAGTTTGACATAAGAAACAAACTAGACATTGCTTCGCAAGCGTCTGCGATAGTTTCATTTTTTTTACGATTAATACATGTACTAATTATACTTACGAGAGATGTTAGGATTCCACAATTTAGTTTTAGGGACAAGCGAACTTTTTTCAGATATTTATTTTCACAACCCATTTGGTGTAATGGTTGAGATGTCGGCTGGCACACCAAGGGTTCCAGGTTCAATCTCCGGTAGTACAAATATTTGTGTGCGTGAACATGTCTGTTTGTGTCTGAGGGTTTAATATGTATGCATTTAAAATAAAATATATAAAAATATGTTTATCACTTGTTTAGTTACCATATTACAAGCTAAAATGCTTAGTTTGGGGCTAAATAGTACTGTGTGAACGTTGCTGAATTATTTATTTAACCATATTTTGCGTGAGTATACGAAAGATGTTTAAATTTTCCGAATTTTGTTTTTTAAAGGACAAGGGAACTTTATCTGGCTATTTATTCTTAAAATACTAGCGTATAAGAAACAGTTTTCTGATATATCTATTGTTCAGTTTTGTCATTATCTTTATATATTTTATACTAACTCTGCCCACCACTCATGTGCAGTAATTAGCCTTCCACATAATACCTATTTAATATCTCAGCGGAAATTTTGCAAATAGAGTCTCCCACTCGAGGCACATACGGAAGACCAGTGTCGAGGCGCCTTGTGTTGCCTCGACATATGCTGAGTACGTGCCTTTTCAGTGATACTATTATTTTTTAAGTAAATGAATGAAAGGTTTTTTATGTTTCTTTTTGTGATTTACTGTATTTTGTTATTGTATATGTTTTTACTGAATAAATATTTACTTACTTACTTATCATCAGCTCATTAAACGTCCCCACCGAGGGGCACGAGCCTACCCGTATAGGGTGATTAGGCCTTAGTCGTCCACGCGGGCCCAGTGCGGATTGGACGACTTTACACACAACCTTCGAATCTCTTCCCAGGCGTGCATGAAGGTTTCCTCACGATGTTTTCCTTCACCGTAAGAGCGTCGGATAACGTACATATATTTTTCGAAAATTCGAAAATACATTGGTACGTGTCGGGATTTGAACCTCAGCCCTCCCGGTAGGAGGGCGACAGTCCACACCACTGAGCCACCGACGCTCTAACAAATATTAATCCAATCACGAAATATCTGTTCAGCACTAGAAAATAATAGCTGCTATTAATATAATTTAATAGAAAACAACGTGACCCATTTTATTGTTAACGTAAATTAAACACCGGCCCGTCGAACTGTAAAATGTATTCGGCCGTTAAAACCTCTCTCATCCAATATGCATGTTATCTGAAAGTTTTGTTATGAAAAACTTGTGTTATGAACAACATGTGAACTTGTTCTGACATCAAAGACGGCTTAGTTCCGTCCTAGTTGCTTCGACTGATACCATGGCAAGTATTATAATAAGATTTTTCCCATACTATTTTAGGGTTCATTGGTGTAGCTCACAGATTTCCCAATACAGGAGATGGGGCAAGCCGCGTTTTTAAGTGCGACAAATGTAAGCTCAACGAGCATACACTGGCTGCCAGTTTACGCTCTGTGAGACGAGTCAAGACGCACGAATATTAGAAGAAATTACCGTTTTTTCCCAAAATGCCATCCTGTGCAATTGTAACATGCTATCATCGCAATGAATCTGTAAATTTACCAAGGAATATAATAACTTTTCACAGGTAAGAACCGAAAAGAAATTGCGACACTGGGACTGCCTATAAACTAGGCGGCTTGTCCAGTCTCATTGTATATTCGGATGTCTGTGGTGTAGCTCTTCATTTCAAGATGGTGCAAGTCACGTAATAGGCATGGTGACTGGGTCCTGGAATCGTATGAACTATTTCATATTATTCGAAATCTGGGGGGTAACCACAATCTCTTAAAACAGTATTGTTATAATGTTACGTCAGCATTTTTGTACCAGAAAAGGCGAAGTAATATTATTGTAACACTGTTTTAAGAGATGGCGGTAACCCCCTGGGTTAAAAAAAACGATGTGCTAATAAACGATGTCTCAGCTTAAAAGCTCATGTATTATGAATTTTATAAGTCTTCAAAGATAGGTGGGCAAGTCCATTTTTAAAGTACAATTCAAAACCAAAGGATATCACATGCAATTTAAAACAACTTTTGCTATGAAACCATTTTAATGAACGCAACCTTTAGTATATACTAACTATTAGGTCATCGGTACATCTGGTAAGGAAATGCTTCTTTTCCTATTACGTAGCTATAACTCAAGCATCTTTTCACCTCACCTGCTAAAAATTCTGCACACTATATCCCCTATCTGCTGCCACTACAACTAGCTATTCCTGTGGAAGTCAACCTACCGTTGGTACTAGAATTGCCGTTACGTGAACGCTTCTCGAGAACCTTTCAGACCTATCTGCCATCGGTTCCACGCAGTGCGCCCTGCCTACTGCTACTTTAACTTATGGCCGTTAATCTATTTTACGATTTTACTTGGTCTTTTCAGACTTTTATACAATCATCAACTGCTCACCTGATGGCGCAACTGGTGCCGTCCTCATCGTCTTCCCTCTTCCTACGACGTCGCATGTAAAGGTAAACAGCCAATGCTAGTAGACCAGCTACCACCCCACATCCGAGGATGGTGACCAGCAAAATGTCACGGGTCTTCATGTTTTAAACTGTGGACAAAAATGGTTAATTAAGTAAAAGGTCGCTGGTGGAGGCTGGATGAGAAAAGCGGAAGACCGGGATATCTAGCGCAAAATGGAGGAGACCTATGTCCAGCATGGACTGTGATAGGTTAAATAGAAGTAACAGTTAAGAATATTAACTGAATTTTGATAGCACGTGACAGCGATCTGGTGCAATGGAAAGAGAGAAATAACAAATATTTATTTGGTGCAAATTTAAGTGCACGTTACACGTTGATGCTTATAATTATTAATTAAACTTCATCATCAGCTTCATTATACGTTCCCATCGAGGGGCACGAGCTTACCCGTAAAGGTATAGGCTTTGTCGACCACGCGAGCCCAGTTCGGATTAGCCGACTTCACGCACATCCGTTGAGTTTCTTCGTGGGCGTGATATCCATACGATGTTTTCCTGCACCTTAAGAACGTCGGATAAACGTATATATATTTTTTGAAAATTTAAGAACACATTGGTACGTGGCGGGAATTGAACCTGCACCTTCCACCCGTCAATTTTGTGTCCCCGAGGCAAAGGTCCAATTCTAAGTGGTGACAATAATTATATTTAATATGCCATCATCACACACGATTTTAAAGAGCTTGTACGGCATTTCTGCTTGATGAGAAGTGACATCTATCTCTTATAATAAACTTGTGATGACATACTTGAACTCTTGAAAAAGGACTTCTTGTTGAAAGCACTTAGACCCTTTTTAAGATAACGGCTTCATCTTAGGTGACAGTTGCTAGTTAAGTACCTTGGCTGTCCGCTTGGTCACCAAATTTCATATTTAAAAGAAGTGACTCAACTCGAAATGTGAAAAATTGGATAATATTTTTTAGCATTTACGAGTAGCAAAGCACGATGATGTGCAACTGAGACAGCACTATGCAGCTCGTAGAATGCTATCGCTGTCTGAAATACGATATGAAATATAGCCGGGTTGTGTACGGAAGGTTCAAAACAAAGACTGTTGTTTTGTATTATATTACACAAAGGAAACGTATAGACGTGATTACTCGTGAGAATCCGGGAATTCTTAGGGCACTCAAGTTTAGCTGTTGTCATATTTTACGGGATAAACATTCACCCTCCATTTGTAGGAAAAAAAGAATACAAAACAAAAAAAAAAAAATTAAGGTAAACAAGCTTTTTAAAGGTCGCTGGTGAAAGCTGGATGAGAAAAGCGGTGGACCAGTTTATCTGGCGTAAATTTGTGTAGACCTATGTCCAGCAGTGGACTGCGATATATTGAAGTGAGAAGCTTTTATTTAAATGCGCTTAAAAGAAAAAAATACTTTCACACTAAAATTTTTAATGTTAACGTATAACGTCATTTCTAATAAAAGTATGCATTTTATTCCCAAATAAACTGTCAGTAGTAAATCCAAATGTACCACTATAACGTCTCCTCTTAAAATAACTAAAAACACAACCATATCGAGAATTCTTCAAGTGTGAAATCAGAAAAATGTTCGGTCCATTCCCGAGGCAGGGCCGTATTACGCCGAAAACAGCGCATATTATATATATTTAAATACTCGTATTGTGTACTTAGGCCTTAAATGAACAATGCACAATCCCACTCAAAAAGTGTCCGCAACAAAAGTCTACCATCAGGTCAGTTGGGCAGAATTTTCATTCATAATCACGTCGCTTTCTGCATGTCATAGTGTTATAGTAGTATATTCGTGCTTTTGGTTTTGTACCCTTTTAATGGATATATATTGTATGTCATAAATATTATAATAAGTAAAGGTTAAAAATAAATAAAAAATAAAAAAAATTGCTTATCTGAGACTATCGCAGAGCAAAATGAGTACGATTGCATGTATCCGTAATCTCATCCGATTTTTAATGCAATTGTTCCTATACTTTAAGGCACGGTCAGCTTACATAATAATATCAAAAAATATATATTATACATGCAAACTTAATCTCACAGCATTACTAAAGACATGGAATTATGATAAAACCGAAGCGTTTCTTAAATAAAATAATATTAAGTAAAAATAGCTTTAAATGAATTTATATTGTACTTAATATCAACAATACACTACACACACACACTCTCACATATATACACACACACACAGCTTACGGGCTAGTTCTCACTCTTAGTGTTATTAGTTTTATGTATTCTTTTCTTGCATTATATAATTTAATATTTGTTAATTATTAGTATTTGTTTTGATAAAATAACATTTTTATGGTGAGCAGGGATACCTAACACAAGTATTTTTTACTTAAAAGAAATCCCCAATCGTAGTAAAGATATTGTAAAAACTAAAACTAAACTAAACTAAAAATAACTATAACACGTACGCTCATCACTATTTGAACTGGGCTCTATTCAATCCACAAGTATTAGCCCATAATTAGGATACCATACCGACAATCTTGCGGTGAAGAAAAACCTCGTGAAGAAACCTCCGCACGCCTACGAAGAGATTCAAAGGTCGTGCGTGAAGTCGGCCAATACGCACTGTGCCCGTGTGTCTAAGGCCTATACACCCACCACGGGTAGGCGAGCTGATGACGATGATAGGTACTAAACAACGGATAAATTTACTAATATCTTTTTAATATAAATATCATAATATACATAGAAACACCTAGACCAATACAAACAGACATGTTCATGCACACAAATGTTTGTACTGCCCGGGAATCGAACCCGGAACCCTTGGTGTAGAAGCCGACATCTCAACCAACATCAACCGAACTTCGAAACGCTTTTGATTTTTCCTCCTAAGGCTGCCCTCAATACGACCCTGACCAAGTTCCATATATTTTTAAGCGTTCCGTTCCACGTATTCGAATAATTTTCCGTTTTTCAAAGCTACCTTTTCCATGTTTCACAGAAAATATGGTTAAATTAAAAAACAAAAATATTCTGGTTTTATTACTTAGTGCTCTATGAAGCGGTATTCTCTAAAAGATATGACATTGGTAAATTAAAGAAAAGAGCATAGTCTTTGCTAGCAAGGCAAGCAATGCACTGTTGACAATTCTATTGTCTCCATTGATCATGGAGGAGATTTCCATCAGGTAGCTCAGGTTCAAATTCAGTCACGTACCAATGGCTTTTCGAATTTTCGAAATTATATGTACGTTTATCCGACTCTCTTACGGTATAGCAAACCCGCTCGCGCCTGCGAAGAGGTTTAAAGTTTGTGCATGAAATCGGCTTATCCACACAGGGCCCACGTGGACTACTAAGGCCCCTTTACGGGAAGGCTTTTAATGAACTGATGATGATGACTCTCTTACTCGTTTGCACTCTAACAGAATCAATGCAGGTGCAAATGATGTCACTAACCACCAAGTGAGCTACATGCTTTTTGCCTATTAGCCATAAACAAAGTATTTTGTTATACTACTCCGGTTAACTGGACTGGAATAGAAAATTATACACTGATGATGATAATATTTATTTGAAGCTGCTTGGTGTACATTAATGTTATATGAATAAATTAATATATAAAAATTGGCCAAGCGCGAGTCGGAATCGCCCGTGGAGGGTTCCGCAGCAGCAAGTAACATAAAATAAAGCAATTTTGATTTACTTAGGCACCTACTACAGCTTTCATATGAAAAATAGTGGTTCACCGTTTATGACATATAAAAAAACTACACATCAGAAATCGTTCAAACTAAATTTCGTTGTTAGATTTTATGGTAATGTACATCATATATATATTTATTTATTTTATCAACCCCATAGTTTAGAAATAAGAGAGGGGAGGGGGGACACAATTTTTTCAACTTTGGCAAGATTCAATTTTTAAAAAAAATACATTAGAAATCTCAATACCGTTTTAAAGATCTACACATTGATACCCCACACGTGTCTTATTAAAACCGAATAGCAGTTTACAGTATACATATATTTACAAAGTTTGAATAGTGTAGTGCTTATAGTTTCGGAGAAAAAAGGGGTTGTGTTATTCGAGCGGACGGACAGACAGACAGACAGACTTGACGAATCTATAAGGATTCCGTTTTTTGCCATTTCCCTACGGAACCTTAAAAAACTAAAAAAAAACCATTCATCCGAACTGAGATAAGTCGTCGAGTAATATCCCATTAAAAGACGCGTCAAATAATTTCCATGGCTGATTAAGAAGAAAATTCAAATCGGCTCATCCAACTGAATCACTTCACAAAAGTTCAATTCGTTTCCAGTATTGTTTTCTCAAACATCAAAAACATAGCGTCTTCATTTTACCAAATAACAGTTAAGAGTTTCTTCAACAATTTGACGAGATATGTTTGTTCCTATGCTGTTCCCATGAGGAATAAAACAAATTCAATGTTGAAAATTGTGGTACTTAACTTATCTCGAAAAACCTTTGCGCCAATCAAAAATCGCTCTTAATACTTCACGATAAAGTTAAAACCCACCAAGTTTCAACCGCTTAGTTTTGGTTCAGCAAAACAAACACTTTCGACGCAAGCCGTTATATGACTTAAGGCTTGAGAATTAAGATTGAAAACAGGAATCGAGTGTCCACAACTGAGTTGTCGGTTTCACCGCGAGAATATTTGGATCTGAGCCAAATTCACAAGTTATGCTAATAAAAGTATTTTGCAATTTGCTTGGTTTAAATGTTCAAGAAATTGTGGGAAGCCGGAATAATTGGAAAAAAAATGTTATCGAGGATGCAGCTGGTGATGGTTATCAAGAGAATGAAGTGAAAGAATAAATGGGTACAATCCTTATTTGGTAATTTAAAGGAAAGTTTTTTGCTTCAATATTTTTCTATACAAATTTTGTTACGTCTCTCATAAAAAATAAAAATAATATCTCATAGAAATAAGCTGTCCTTTTTTTGTTCCATATTTTTGAACACTTATGGTGCTTCGATACCATTGACGCGATGACTGCAAGCATATTATTGGCGCTTTGTTTGTACCTATATTTATGACGTTTGAAACGTATCGATTTTTTGAGCGACTATAATGTTAACAACAATATGAATACTTTGTTCGCACTATATTATTGACCTTTTGGTTGCGTCTATTATTTTGGATACTCAAGTGTCCCTGTCATTTAGACGCTGACTGTACAAATTTGTCCATATGTATTGTTTTTGTCATATATGTACATATGATTTAATAAATAAATTTAAAAAAAACTTCTTTTAAGACCCCTTTAAAGGCGGTCACTGCACTAATTTACTGGCTTGTCACAACACTAAAAACTTTTTAATTTCGCCTCTTTGAAGGCAACCGTTTAAAACGCAATAATCCGCCAACCAACCGGATAATCAAATACAGCACACGGTAATGACGTCACAACCTGTACTCAATATGGCCCCCGGAAGCGGAAACGGCGTAATTGCCGCGTTTAAACGCTGGCCAGCCGCCAGCCCGGCTCAATTTGGCGGGTAGTTGAAATTTTACTTTTTCACTGTACGCCGGAAATGTTTTCTTTTGTTCGGCCGCGCTAACTGATTCGCAAAGGAATAAGGCGTTCTTTTTTGGACTCCTTTCTTTGGGTGTTGACTTTAACTGATTACGTACATTGTGTTGGCAGTTGCTATATATTTGAAAATTAAAATTAGAATTAATATTCACTTGTTTATTGAACTCTATAATAATGACAATTGAAATACGAGTTGGCAAAATAAAAATGATAAGATGGCAACACTAAGGATATATAACAGCCGCCAACGGAAAGTGGTGGCATTCGAAGAATAACCGCCGAGACGTCAAGTCGATAGAATTGTTTTATAAAGATTAAGTAAGGTAGTAGATAATAAAAGTTGATTTCTGCAAAGTTCGTCTTTAATTGAAGAAGAACCTGAGTAGTATCCAACAATCAGAAGTGGTAAGAACTAGTCTGGGAAAAACGCAGGTACGTGAAATGTATTAATTATTAGGGTGAGTTTTAATAACAAACATAAGTGTTTTATTTTGAAACGTTGTTGGTTTAAAAGCAATAAAGGTTACTTGTATTATACAATTATTACGAGTAAGTTGTGAGTACTTTATAATTCTCTTTTCTATCATTTAAATACGTCATTCCAATAATTCATACCGAAAGTGAAAGTTTTATTCGAGACTAATAAAGTGGGTATTTTAATATAGCCCGGTTCTTGCTATCACTTACCTAAAGAGGGAGCGCCAGGTAAAGCAGTTTTGTTGTGATTTGTATTCTAAATCTTTTGGCTGTCCATGTGTTAGTACAGTATGTAAAAATGTTTAATAAAATAATAATAATAATAAGATAAAAAAAAAATCTATGTCACATAATGATGAACAGAACATTAGTGGCATTTAATGAAGTAATATTACCAATAAAGCTCATATTCTACGCAACACAATGTGAACAACTGAACATTTTTAATAATATGTGTTTTGTGTTATTTTATCTCCTCCTTAATAACATGTTTATATCCGCTTAACAAATACATAGTATTCAATACCGTCACTCCAATGTCGATACGGTCTAGTCATACGCCACCTCTAGAGATACATAACGCCGAAAGGGCATCTCGCAAACGATTGAACGATGACCGTTCGTTGTC
>PQWD01011823.1:0-27562 GCA_019425675.1 Leucinodes orbonalis
ACTTTGAAACAACGGTTACTCAGTTGGTAATAGTAGTTGGTACCCTTTTTAGTTATTTAAACTACAACGATACGTAATAATACGTTTCGTTAGCATCGGCATCTTCCTAATTTCTTTACTTAATGAAAACATGAACTATCGATGACTACGTTGGAACACTATATACAATACTGAAAAAAGCGCTAATAAAAACGGATTCCAATTTCACTTTCATTTAGTAGATTCAAGTATATTAAAATCAGACCCTTATTAATTTATTGTAACGATTGAATTCATAATTTATCCAGTTGATTAATGTTACCAGTCTCCCATATTAATATTTAATTATTTGCCGAGATAGCCAGCTTTAGAGAACGCTCACGTACAAGTCGGATACGAATGCTAAACAATGAATAAAATAAAACCTCCCTTGGGGCGTTCGTTCCAAAACCATGTCTTTTCTTTACACCTCAGTAAATCCTCCGTTCCATTAAATATTTACAAATTTTTGCCATTGGCCGATACTTTGTTGAGTATTTGTTCTATAAAATAAATTAGTTTCATTTAACTTAGCTTTTAAAAAGGCGCTTAACTTTTAACGTAACGTATAAACTTAAACAATCGTAAAACAATTCAATAAATGGCTACGTACGTGGAATAAATTTACATTTATATTTCGATGCTGTAATCAAAGATATTGTAATTAAAGTTCAATTCAAAAATTCTCAATCAATGGGTAAGATAAATGAGACAGAATTCGTTTTTTTCTGGTGTAGTTCTCACTGTTGGCGCAGATGGCTCTCAGTCTCGGATATCATTTAAATATTTGGGAAGAAAAGCGTATCTACGTGCGAAACGCAAACAGAGACACGTTGAATAGAGATTCATCGAGATGAAACGCAGAACCGGCCATACGTTCCTGGGCTTTCACTCATCGCCGAGACTTACTATCTGAAGCACGGTAACGCATTGTTTGCCTGACATGAGGGTCATTTCTACAGGATACACTACCATGAATTCGGTTGAAGTGATTACATTGGATCTTGGGTACTTCAGTTTACTACTGGGATCGTTTTTCAGTTTGTTCCTCCCGAAAACTTTGGTAATAGTCTAGGGATAGTCTTTGGTGATTTTAACAGTCACAGTACTTACTAGCTGGGGCTATAACGACACAGATGCATGTGGTCAAGTCGAGTCTTGAGCTGAGGCTAATGATATGGTTTTTAAACATAATTCAAAGCTTCCTGCCTCTTTCAACAGTGCTCGATGAAAACGCTATTATATTCAGACCTAATATTTGCCAGCGTTTCCCTAAGTCCACAGTGCATTAAGTCGGTATGTGCACCGATCCACGCACTCAACATAGACCTATTATGTGCACAATTCAACCTGTAATCCGTCCTGCGGTTGTACCTTTATATTAGATATAGATTTAACTTTAGAAAAAGCTAATTGGGAGCAATAACCAGTACACTGACGAATCTATTGTGGATATCCCACCTGTTCCTCATAACTATGCCAAATTTGTTGAAACCATCTCTTTATCTTCCCGTAAATGGATACCAAGAGGCTGTCGGACTTCTTACATTCCAAGATTGTCGAAGGAGTCTGCGGTTCTGTTGAAGGAGTATGAGCTTTTATACAATCAAGATCCTTTCTCAGAAGAAACCACAACAATCGGTGAAGAGGTGCTATCACAGATCAGTAAAAACCGACAGGAGATTCGGTTAAAAACTGTTTCAAATTTTAACATGACCCGTAACAGTAAAAAGGCATGCTATGGCATACCATACGGAAACTGACTGCAGATTCACCCAAGCATTTTAACCATAATCTTGGTTAGCTAAGTAACGGCAAATAAAATAGCTCATCAACTACTTTTAAATGGAAAATTACTAGGTCATCTTCCAAAGGTTCCCAAACGATTCCTTGAACTTCCAGAACCACATAAGCAGACTTAGGTGATATTGTATCTGCCCTACATCTATTGAAATGCGGCAAAGCCGACAGTTGAGACACCTGGGTCTGGTTGCTGTGTCTTGGTTGCTGCATATGTTTAACATATGCCTGGAATTTGCTTCAATCCCTCGTCTCTAGAGGAAATAAAAAATCATAGCTATCCTGAAACCGGGGAAATCGTCCGACAGCCCCAAAAACTTCCGACCAATCTCACTTTTATGTCATACGTACAAGTTATTTGAAAGGCTGTTGTTGTTCCGGTTGACAAGTTTTGTTGATTCGAGGTTGATAACGGGGCAGGCAGGTTTCAGGCCGGTTAAGTCATGTTGTAGCCAGGTTCTTAAACTGACGCAACACATAGAGGATGGTTTTTATTTAAACAAGGTAACCCGCGCTGTATACGTGGATCTTTCGGCTGCATATGACACAGTGAATTTGAGGCGACATTACTCCAAGAACTGTTACATAATCGTCGCTTCCAGGTTCATCTCTTGCAGGATTGTAGCCGTTGGCAGTCTCATAAAAATGGTTTACCACAGGGTAGCATTCTCGCTCCCTTACTTTTTAATATTTGTACAATAGACCCCAAACACGAGGCGCTTTTTATATGCAGATTATCTTGCACTTACCTGCAGGGCCGGATCTAGGGGGGGGCAGACGGGGGCACGTGCCCCGGGCGGCACGGTCAGGGGGCGGCAAACCGACTAATGGACCACTCATCATTTACCTTACTTGCCCGCGGAATAAATAATAGTACAAGTGCATGGCCATAGAAATACGACTGATAACCGGAGCGCGGAGTAAGGCATGTTACTGAACCATTACATTTTTTTGCATAGTTCTAAATAGGCGCCCGCAGATCACGGTCAGCAGGCGGGTGCAGCTGCGATCTGAGGAATGACGCTGTATACGAAAACTCTCTCGTCGATCTCTATACAGGGCAGCAGTGTATTATTTCAAAGTTACCTAGTTATTTCTCTATGTTAATTGATGCCAACTTAGCTGCTTTAAAGCTATATCATTTTCATGATGGACAGCTACAATTGAAAAAAAATAAAAATAAACAATTAAGCTCCTTTTACTTGCATCAAGCGACCACGTTTTTTAAGAAAATATACAAAATAAATTGGAAATAAAACGCCTTTTTCATCCAGTGTGACTTCGAAAAAGCTGAGGCGAGTAGTCTTATTTCATTATAGAACTTAATTGATTAATATCAATACCAATAATTGATAAATTGTAACTTTTTAATGACATTGCTTTTTTGCCGAGGTTAGGATGGTTATGAAACAGCTTAAGCGTTATTAGACCCCCGCTACGACGGATATACCGCAGAGCTTTTGAAAGTAGGGGGCACGCCAGTGCTTAAGACCCTTCAGAAGCTTTTTAATTCCGGAATCGGTGATGGTGCGACACCAAAGGTGAGGAGCAATGGCGTGGTGGTGTTCTTCTTCAAGAAAGGTGATTAAACCTTTTCCCTCTCTATTCAACCTATCGCAGTCCACTGTTGGACATTGGTCTCATTTTGCGCCAGATATTCCGGTCCTCCGTTTTTCTCATCCAGACTCCACCAGCGACTTTTCGCAAGTTGTCGGTCCATCGGGCCGGAGGGCGTCCTACGTTACGCTTGCCAAGACGCGGTCTCCGCTCCAGAACTCGTCTGCTCCAACGGCCATCGGTTCTGCGACATCATTTGCCACTTCAGTTCGCTAATCTGGCGAACTATGCCGGTAATTTTAGTTCTTTTGCGGATAACATCATTTCTGATTTTATGTATAAGAGTCTCCCAACATAGCACGCTCCATCGCTCGTTGAGTAACTTTGAATTTCTGAACCAATCCGCAGTCAGTGTCCATGTCTCATCTGCGTATGTTGGTATGGGTAGGACGTATTTCTCAAAGACTTTTGTCCTTAAGCGTTGCGGAATCGTCGACGTGAAGATCTGATGTAACTTGCCTGATGCCGCCCAGCCCAAATGAATCCTCCTACTAGCTTCCCTTCCGAAATTGTGCCGGTCAAGTTTTAGCCCAAGTAAACTTATTCTTGGACAATCTGGAGAAGGACGCCACCGACGCTACCGGTCTATAATTCTTCAAGAGAGCTTTATCACCCTTCTTAAAGAACGCTTGTGGACCACGCTTCCAGTGTAGTTCCCAGGTAGATGACGGCATTAAAAGAGCTCACCTAATGTCCTAAGGATGGGTTGTCCACCGGTGTTTAGGAGTTCTGTCGTAATACCGTCATCCCACGGGGCCCTTTCATTTCTCAGTTGCTTCAGTGCTGCACTAATTTCGCTAACGTCAACATCCGGCATATCCTACGTACAATGGTGCCTTAGTAGGGCACGTAGATCTTCGCTGTCTTCGGTCTGTACTGAGAGCTCGACAAATCCATAGAATTTCTCAACCTCTTCCAGGATCTGTTGGCGTAATGTGAGTAGTTGGCCATCTGCTATATTAAGCTTCACCAGAATGCTCCTTCCAAGTGGTTTTTGGAAAACTTTGGGCCCCCTGTTCTCCTTAATAAGGTCCTTAATTAACCTTGTATTGAAATAGTAGAATTCTCTGCGAACGAGTTTTCGTATCCGCTTGGAGAGAGCCTAATATTCCGGGTATGATAAGTTAAAGTCAAAATTCATTTATTTAAATTAGGCTTACAAAAAGCACTTATGAACGACAAAAATTACATTACAAAAAAAACAAATTTATTTCTTTGAACTGTTCTTTAAGAGAGTCACGTGGTCTAAGGTTGTAGATAAAAGCTCTTTTTGTAGCACAAATATTGTATCAATGTCGGCAGCCGTACCCCACAACGGTAGACCATACGACATTACATTATAAAAATGACTAAAATAAACTAATCTTGCCGTTTTTACATCTGTTACGAGTTATCTTAGATATTAAAAGCTTATTGAAGAATTAACGACCCATTACGATATTGTGCCACATCTTCAAGTTATTCTCCAGAGTCATTATGATCCGTCTCGCGCATATGTTTGACGATTTCCAGCCCTCCGAACAAGCCGGGTTCCTCAAAGGCTTCAGCACCATAGACTACATATTACATACGCTGTGGCAGGTTATACAGAAGAGCGGAGAGTATAACTGACCATTATGTTTGGCGTTTGTGGACTATGAGAAAGCCTTCGATTCGATCGAGACTTGGGCTGTGTTTCATTCCCTCCAACGGTGCCTGACTTGACTACTGCTATATCGAATTGTTGAGATGTTTGTACGAGAGCGCTACTATGTCAGGCCGAGTACATGAAGAGCTTACCATTGGCTTATCATTGGCACCGAGGAGTAAGACAAGGAGATGTAATATCTCTGAAACTGATCACAGCTGCGTAAAAAGTTGCAGCTTTGTCCAAATGTCAATCAATTTGAGGACCTATTATATAAATTAGTGAAATAATATAGGATGATAAAGGTAAAAATAAATAAAAGAGGGCGGGGGCGGCATTTCTAAATTTTTGCCCCACCCAAAAAAAATTGAAGATCCGGCGCTGCTTACCTGTCAGGCAAATAGCTTTAAGAGGTTGAAGCTAATCTTTCTGTAGCGCTAACTTACCTAAGTTGCTATTATAGAGATAATTCACTCAAACCTAATCCCTCAAAAACTGTGTCGTGTGCTTTCCATTTGTGTCCAATAGCCAGGACAGCCGCAGACTGAACATCGTATGGCAGGGCGTTCCTATTGTTCACAACGACGCATCGATGTATGTATCTTGGCATTATGCTAGATATATCGTTGACGTACAAGAAAAAATGCCAGAATATAAGGAAAAAGGTACATGCTCGCAACAACATGCTGAAGCGCCTTACTACCACCAAATGGGGTGCTTCACCCCATGTTCTTCGAACGTTTGGTTTGGGGCTCTCCTTTTCTGCGAGCGAGTACGCATACCCTGTTTGGGAACGTTGTGCTCATGCAAAGCTAGTGGATGTAGCTTTAAATGAGACGAGCCGAATCATTACAGGCTGTCCCAAGCCTACACCGATCGACCAACTGTATTCACTGGCAGGAATAGCTCCCCCGGAGATTCGCAAAGGTGTTGCTAGCTCTGTTGAAAGAGCTTAGATGGATAGCGACTTTCGGCACCCAATGTTCGGTCAAATTCCTATTGCCCAGTGGTTAAAAAGTCGTAACAGCTTTATAAGGGGACTGATTCTCTCTCAACTGACACCGAGTTAGCGAGACTCAATCAATGGCGTGCAAAGATTAGTTCCAGTATCCTGGTTCCCTTTGTACCCCTCTCGGAAAGTTTACCTCCTGGGCATAAGCTGTCGTGGCCGATCTAGAGATCTTTGAATAGGCTCAGGGCGCATACTGGCTACAGCGAGGAAAATTTGGCTAGATGGGGATTTTTTGTTGGTCAGGAAATTGATTGCCATTGTGGTTCGGTCCAAACGATGGCCCATCTGACATCGTGCCCGGCGTGCCCTTCCAACTGCACGCGGGGCTGTCTAAGCACCAGATAATGCTGTGACTGTGGCTGCTTTCTGGGCCGCTAAAATTTGAATGTGTGTTCGCCTTCGACACGCAAAGAAGAAGATTATATTTGGTTCAAACCGAATCTTAATCAAAGACTTACCTACTATTGTCGTTCCGTCAGACCCGTACCCGTTTTGTGTCTTACTGAGGAATATACCATTTACCGTCGTTATTTATTTTCCAATAATTTTTCACCAAAATACCTGCGTGCAATTGAAAAAATACAAGAAGTAGGCACATATATTGTTATACCTTAATACTAAAATGCAAACATATAAGACTTATGTACGCATGGTATAAGGGAGGACTGGAGCCCAATAAGGGATCACCCGTATTTCGGGTTTTCTGGACCGCCTCCCGGATATGTACCATGCAGAAGTCAGTAGATTAGGGAGCATTTGAGGTTAGGTCAGAGTGTGTGCAGGTTTGTGGGTTTGAGTAAATAATTATGCGCGGTGTATCTGATGTATGTACGTGTATATGTGTAGTAGTCTGTGAGAATTTGACTAAATCTCTATTTATAATAATAATAGTTTCCGTTTCTGTTAGCTTTAAATGAGACGACGCCGCGACGTTTCAAAATAGTGTTTTTTATACTTTTTTCGGTTTCGTAAACAGTTTTCGTACAAATATGAAATCATAAATAAGAAACCGATTTATCCTGTAACCATAGGAACATAGTCGTCAATAACTCGTTGGTATGTACAAAGTATGCCTAAAATTCGGACCCCATTTCATTTATTCAATCGTTCACTTTGTCGTAACACTATTGTTTTTTCAGCAAAAACAGACAACACAGTAAACGTCTGCTGATATCATTTAATTAAAAATACGACTAATATAGATTGTGGACTATAGCTCTAAGACTATATTAGAGGAATCGTTTAATATATTGAACCCATAGCTTTAATAGATATAAAACTTCCTATCCAGACTATCCAAACAATAAACAATCGAAAATATATTTATAATATTATATATACGTACATATATATACACTTATATATACTTCTATTTTTTACCTCGGAATTTGAGTTCCGTGCCACGCAAGCACGCTTTAGTACTTCAAGTTATGGCCGTCTGTCAAATGACTTGACGTTTTGTGCATGTTTCATTTTGACATTTCTCTGGTTATGGCGTATATAAATTGTCTTTTCTAAGAAAAAATCTAGAAATAAACGATGGCTTCTCGAGGGGAAAGAGGTGTTATGAGAGTTTTGGATAAATTGGAAGCCTCAGTAAATGCTGGTCAATATTATGAGGCGCACCAAATGTACAGGACTTTGTATTTCAGGTAAATACCCAGCTCATATTAGTGAAAACATTATCATACAGAAATAGTATTCTATTGTGCAAACACATTGTGCATTTCAGATACTTAAGCCAGAAAAAATATACAGATTCATTACATTTTTTAAATAAAGGATCAAAGATTCTTCTTGAACACGATCAGCAAGCAGTGGTGCAGATTTAAGCTCTACTTCTCATGATGTGTTGACAAAATCAGAATCTAAAACCAACCGAAGAATGGATCGAAAAGATAGCAAAGTGTTTGAAATGATGAACTCCAGTATTCCAGAACGGAACTTTCTACTAATGCAGTGAATGGTCTATGGATAGTAACAAAAAGGGACATCCTTTACTTCACAGGTATCTATTGTTCCACTATCACTATAATACAATACTAGTATATAGTGATCTTACAAAAACCTTTTTAAATGCTAATCTTGAAATTCTTACTGAAACCATAGTAATTCCTAAGAAAAATGATACCACTATAAGTATCTAGATGATATTTGAATCAGTTAATCAATAGATATTTTTTTTACTTAAATAACCTAAAAGTTTAATATTCTAATATTAGTGATTTGCAATTAATAAAAATGCGCTGGTACTTTCATTTTGATTCTTTCTTTTCAAACTATTTGGGCTGAGAGCCTTCTACACTTGCCACTTGTTTGGTGAAGCTGTAAAGGTCAACAGTGATAAGCATCCAATATATCTGTTTTACTTAATGTTTTCAGAAAATTGCGGAAGTCTATTGGCGGGAAAAAAATACACAGCTGCTCACAAACACTCCCTGCATTCCTGTGATGGATCAGTTTATGCCCTCTATGTTAATAGAGCTACACACAACAAAAGTCTAAAATCAGAAATAGACCTTTTTATAACCCAAGCATCCTACAGTTTCTTTGTTTGAAAAACATTCAAATGCCACAGAGACATTTAATAATATACTGAGCACATCCTACAATAAAGAATGATATGGGCCCTCCATATTATTCCCACTACTTAATTTTTTATGTTCCTGTTACGGGCCATAGAACAGTAAGTAATTTTCAATGAAGTGAACATATTTCTTTAAAGAATTTTGATTATTAATTTTATAATTTATTTCCAGACGACAAAGCACCCAATTTAAAATATTGAGAATTGGTATGCAATAAGTAAAAAAGGGATCCCAACTACTCAGTATACTTAGACAACATTGGCGTTTTGGTTGGCATAGAAATTCCAAAGGACAACAGGAACAATGTTCAATGTTAGGAGGCCTCCTTAATCAATTATAGGGATGTAGACAGTTCTGATGATGAAGGTGAATTTGTGGGTCGAAGTGCTACAGCACCTGAATTAGACTAAAATTTGGTTGAAACCATATCCAGAAATGTTCCATTCACCCTTCAAATATGTGGTCACATAGTTCTTGTTTCTTAAAATGAAAACTACAGTTCAAAGCAAAATATTTCATACTTGACTACATATGATTAGTGACTTTAATTATTTTAATTCCCTTGTTTGCAATTTACTATATCTTTTCTATAATTTAGCAGTATGCAATGAATATATTGTTTTAATGTATTAATTTTCTTAAAACCTTAAAATACTTAAGAGTGCTACTGAAATCATGAAATATATGTCAAATAATATATTAACCTATTGGCACATTTCTAAGTTATTGGGCATATTGTTTTTTAATAACATTAATAAAGTGTTACATTTACTAAGTGGTAGAGAATAAGAAGCACTTAAGTTGAAATGGATTTATTTTATTTACAAAAATAATGCTATATTTAGAAAGAGCATATGCTAACCTCAATGAAAGTACACACATGCATACAGAGGTGTTGCTTTATAAAACTAATATCACTTTCTTACAAAAAATAAAGGTCATTGTTACTAAAAAATTGGATAAAGAAGGGAAAAATATTGTATTAAAATTTTTATTTATTTAAAATTATTCATGAATTGTAAGGTAATGTAAACTATCACATTATTGATGTGTATATTCATATTTAATTTTAACAAACAATAAACCTTACATTGTTGTTGAAAATATTGTGAAAAAATAAACTAACATAAAAAATGCAATTAAAACGATAATATCGTATTTTTCATTCATTTAGTAGTAACTAAACAATTTATAAATTAAGTCATTTGTATTAAACAATATTTGTACTTTGAAGTGCATACTGTGTAAACAAAGTTATTTTCAATTTTATTGATAGGTGTTGTGTTCATTTGTGATCAACTTTTTTGCACATTATGCGATTACAGGATAATGGAAATTTTGATACAGTAAGCGTCGATTATACGAACTAATTGGAGGACGAGAGTGTATCGAAACCGGTATTTTCGGATAATCGAACTCTACATATTATGAAGGATAGTATACCTATATTGATTCAGCTATACATTTGCATATGGGTTAAATGAAAACATTTTACATCAATATCTTATGTAAATAACGAATAGGAAAGAAAAGTTTAAACCATCTTGTATTATACTTGTTAGCAGCTAGGACTTAAAAAGCTATTAAGTTGAGTTTCTCTGCATTACTGTCCGGATAATCTGTTGTTTGGATAATCAACGCTCTACTGTAAAAATCAGTCCACATGTGTCCTAGTGTATTAATAATTCAATGTGCTAGGCAATGTATATCTCATCAAGGTTAATGTACCATATTTTGAAATAATATACATACATAGTAATGGCAATATAGGTCATGTAAAGTCATTAAATGCTTGTTGATCAGTAATATTTTCTTTTAATATATTTTGGCAGTAGGTATAAAAATATTTATATAATTTAAAATCTGAAAATACAATATATAAGAAGTTGTAAGTTTTATTTAAAGAATCTTTAAAATTAACACATATCTTCTATCACAGAGATGTTATCTCCCTAGACATTTTTCCTACTTTCACTGTAGTTTTGTCCAGATTAATTTAAGTTTTCTATTTTTTAAGTTCAAAGCTTGTTTTACTATAGAACCGATTGAAATCAATGACCTGAGGATTATTTAAAAACTCGTCTACATCCATCCACTGGCAATCTTTATCTCCAAGTCTGATTTATGTATTATGTCAGAAGTGGCTTTAACAGCACTACACATATATATCTGAATTGCCAAAACCCATATTATGAGCATGTCTAAAGTTACTAATGACTCAAACACTGCATCTACTCCAGTTTCTTCTTTTATCTCCCTTACAGCAGCATCTTGTATGTCTTCACCTGTAATTATATAATTCTTGGCTTATTATAAATGTGCAATAATAATAACAAATTGAATTTCTTTTTACCTCTCTCAAACATATCCTCCCGGAAGCTTCCAGTGTTGGACTTCAGTATGTTGTTCAATGACCACTAACATTGATTTCTGTCATTTATTACCAAACACAACACCAAGTTGGTGTGGCTTGCAGTGGCAAGTTAGCTACACTATCAGTAGCAACCATTTATACATCATTACAAAGTCTCCCCTAGAGTGGTGGAAGTTGAAACCTTCCTGAAATAAAAGGAAATATATTTACTTTTGTATTTCTTAACAGAAAAAATAAACAAACATACCATATACAAGATAGTGAAATTAACATACCTTCGCCAATAGTGGTATCCATGCAGAGTCCTTTATATTTATTCTAAACCAAATACATCTTCTTTTTTCTTCAGCCCATCTTTGAATAGAGTCTGTCAGAAAAAAGTATATTTGTATTTGTACTTATGTGGAAATATTCAAAATCGATCAATTACGTTCATTAGCCGAAAATGAAATGGTTTGTGTTTCTAAGTAATATTTCTAATACATGCATCAAATTAGAATAATGAACAGTGCTCTTTGTACAACTTACTGAAGCGATGACCTGAGGAAATGAGGCGTGAAATCATGACGTTATACAATTGTGATTTATCAGTTTCGAGTTATATTACTTACCAAAGAGTTGAGTAAGAAACTGATTAGAATCACAAGGTTCTCTTTGGAATCAACGGTTACCCCATTATATATACCTGTCTACCACGCCTTCGAACGTTTTACGCTCCATTTTCATTCGAATGCTTCCCTCTTTCTAACAAACTAAATACGTTACTTACTTTTAGCTTTGATTTACAATCCTACGTACAAAATACCGAGGTCAGCAGACAATTACCTATTTTGAAAACAATTTCTACTGACATATTAGACTTTGACACTTTTGCATGCCAATTTTTTAAGGCTTTGCCGCGCGGTTTTGATATCATCATAGACATATTATGAGTAGACAGACTGTATATTGAAAGCGGTGTCTAATTTTTGTTTGTGCAGTTACAGATTTGTATTAGTGTGCGTCACTAGGGATGTGACCTTGGTATCGAACATATTGCTAGAATTAAGCCGGGCGTCGTCGTCGCACCTGCAGAATTAGATGATTATAAATGTATTAAAAATAACATGAGTCAGATACAGCAACGCTGTTAATTTTATCTACAACAAAAATTAAAATAAAGCGTTACCATAATAAATTTTATACGCAAATATTTTGAAGTTTGGTCTTCCTGGGTAAAAAATTAGATGATGTTGGAACAAAGAAACAAAATATATTGTAGGTATTAAATAGACTATATTATATTTTACGGTAAATAACAAATTTTAAATAACACTCACAAACTCAAACTTAAAAATTATTTTATTTAAAAAATATATACTGAAGCCTCATTATCATTTTAAAGACCCATATATACCTACATTGATTACCCACAATAGTGGGTATCATGAAAAAAGTTTCAGTTTAAAATATGCGACCTAAAAACATTTTTATTTCATGTTTTTTGTTAAAATTATAATGTGGATACAGAACACAAATATGTTCTTGCAAAATTATAACAATATTTATAGTTTTTAAATTTTCTGAGAAATATATATATTTATATATATCACATCAACTTGATAATAGATATATGGTTGGTACTGCATCGGATTCAGTTTTTTATTGATAAGCCTACGATGAAACAGGATTGCTCAAAATGTTTTGAGCAAAACCTGGAGTTCTTCGTAGGCTCCCAGTTTTCACGCCTTACACTTTTAACCCATTCTTCTCTGATTTGTGACATTTTGGGAACCTAAAATTCAATAATTGTATAAAAGAAACTGTTAAAGAATACTATCGATGGAATTAAATTCTATGTTAGTACATCACTATGTAACATCCTTAAATTTTTATGCATAATATTAATTGTTTGGACGTAATTTCTACAATTAATACAAGCTAATGTATGTCTAACATTATTTAAAGTCTACTACTACATGTTTTCTATCCATAAGTCTCATTACAACTACGTAATATGAAATTAAAATGTCGTCAAATATTTACTTATGAAATGAAATTCCGGGTCTTTTACTCCTCCTTTGGTGGTTCTTGAAGAACAATTTACGCAGAACACGACATTTTTCTACGTTTACTTATTTCTTTTCAAATATTTATTAAAATTATGACACTTTGTGAAAAATTTGCACGACAGCTCGTAATGTTTTGGCCCTTTGGAGGCCACAAATGACACGACGTCAGAGTTGTCAACGTTTATCAACGTCTCTTGTACTTCGTAACTAGGATTCGTGTGATAGACAAGATACATGACATGTATTGCATAATGATATAAGAGCGCAACGTCTTATGACTACATCTAGTACATGCTTAATCTAAGGATATCATCGTGGAGAGGTGCTACGAATTATGCGAATGTCTAATTCCTCTGGGAGTTCCTCCGAGGATGAACGCACTATAGATCTTGAAAATCTACAGAAACGGGAGTTACATCCGCGTAACCTCTCCAAGAGTAAAAGGCTTAGGTTACTTTAGTCATAAGCTATTAAGATAAGGCACTTTAATGTAAGTCTAAGTTTATTCAAATAAATCACTTCTGTACTGAAAGCCAGAGCGAACGGTCGACCGTTCGCGAATTTCATTTGTTTTTAAAAACTCCTTTTCCCGGCCACGTAACCTATCTGGCGCAGTCGGTAGGATCGCGTTGTTAGAAACGGAAATTATTACCAACAATAGAATCTTGTTTGGTATCCGCGACGCGATCGTGAATAACTTAACGTTCCGGAAAACTGGTGTTCAAGAGCAAGAAAGCTGGTTGGTGCAGAAGTCGCCTTACGCCTATCATCGGCATGATCGTGGGGTAAGCATAAAACTCTGTTTGCTCTCGATTTCCTTATATTCCTGTATTGAATTCCTATTAACAGGTACTTTAATAAAACTTTCATTGATTCATTGACTAGGCAGTCAATAAATTATTATATATACATTTTTATTGTTTTAAGTGTTCTTAAAGACTAAAATGGTCAACGAAGACACAAAAAATACAAGCATGGAAAAGAATGTTCTATGTTATAAAGAACTGTCCCTTTTATTACCAACCTATGATGGTAATCAAAGGACATTAACTTTTTTTATTAGGAGTGTGGAAAGTGTCCTAGATCTCGTGGAAAATAGGGATCAACCTAGCATCGCATGTCTAATTAGGAACAAATTAAGAGGAAAGGCAGTAGAGGCTCTTTCCGATTGCACGGATTTTAATTCTTGGGAAAATATTAAAGCCTTATTAAAACGCCGTTTTGGTGAATTTAGGGATGAAGTTCATGTAGTTCAAGAATTAATGCAAACCAGGAAAGACAAATTAGACGTAGAAACCTTTGCTGATAAGATTAGGGAACTCACTTATACATTAATTAACTTAGATATAAATAAAAAAGATTACTATGAGAAAATGGCAATTAATGTCTTTCTAGACCAATTATCACCTATTTTGGCACTCAGTGTTAGAGTCCAGGGTGCAGATTCCTTAGAACAAACAATAGTTTTGGCCAAACAAGAAGACCTCAAATTAAAAAACAGGCGGTCTTCAGAAATGAAACTTCAGGGTAACGCATTTTCTCCTAGTAATTCATTTAGGCCTAGGTCATACAACCCGCAGCAGCAGCCAAGGCCTACTACCAGTTTCAACTCGCAGCAAAAACAGGTAACCTTTAGGCACAATAATAATCATGCAACTCCAGGTCCGTCCGCCAGGCCAACGGGCCCTACCTCGAATAAAATAAATCAGATGAGTTTCCAGTCGGAGCTGGAAAACGAGTCATTTAAAGAGGAAGATACGTTTGAGGAAATAGAAGAAGATGAAAATTTTTACGGTGTCACCGAGACAGATACAGAAACGTAGTATGTATTAATTCGATAGGAAAAGATCTCCCTTATGTTTTCATTAAAGAGTTAGGTGGTCGATTTTTAATAGACACGGGAGCTTCGCAGTCCCTTATCTCGCCGGACGCTGTAACATATACAAAGCCGTGTATTAAGCGTGAGACCCATTACATTAAAACAGCTCACGATATCACACAACATGACTGCGTAGCCTACATCAAATTACCGCCGTTATTCAAGTGTGACTACGTACATAAGTTCTTGGTATTCGACTTTGATAAGGATTTTGTAGGACTATTAGGTGTAGATTTATTAGCTCCTCTTGGTTGTAAGATAGATATTAAGAATATGCTTTTAAGAACTGACACAACAACATTACCATTAAAAGGTGACATGAAATCTTATACGATAATTCAACCACGGTGTGAACAAGTTGTAAACATGTTATCTAAATACTGCGAAGGCGATTACGAGTTAGCCGAGCAAGCGAATAACAACGGTTTAGTGTTTCCATCAGCATTCGTGAGAGTTAAGAACGGAACTTTCATTACTAGCGTTATCAACTGCACGGATAATAAAGTAAAATTATTTAATAACTGTAACTTAAAGTTGTTACCATTAGAAAATTCGTCTCTAAAAAAAATAAATACTTTAACTTCACATCTCAATAAGAAAGAAGACAACATTTTGAAAAATAATCTTAACAGACTTAGGACTGACCATATGAATGACGAAGAACGACGGGAAATAAAAAAAATATGTTACAATTACCGTGACATATTTTACTCAGAGGAAATTCCTTTAACTTTTACCCATCAGGTAAAACACAAATTAAGACTTACAGATGACACACCTATATTCGTACGCAATTATAGGCAACCTCCAAAACAAAAACAAGAAATAGATAGACAAATAAATAACTTATTGATGCAAAACATTATCAGGGAAAGTAACTCACCTTGGTCGTGCCCAGTTCATATAGTCCCAAAGAAAATTGACGCTACAGGCGAGCAAAAATGGAGACTTGTGATTGATTATAGACGACTAAACGAAAAAACAATTGAGGACAAATATCCTTTACCAAACATCAATGACATATTAGACAGACTAGGACGTGCTCAATACTTTACCACTTTAGATTTAGCTTCAGGTTATCATCAGGTTGAAATGAGTCCAGACGACATTGAGAAAACAGCATTCAGTACGGAGAGAGGACATTACGAATTTTTACGCATGCCTTTTGGTTTAAAGAATGCTCCAAGTACATTCCAACGGTTGATGGATTCAGTGCTTCGTGGACTAGATAACGTTCTTACCTATTTAGATGATGTGATTATACTCTACATCATTACAGGAACACGTAGATAAATGTAGACAAGTTTTTGATAGATTTAGACAGCATAACCTTAAGATACAATTGAACAAGTCAGAATTCCTTCAAAAACAAGTTAAATTTTTAGGACACACATTGACAGACAAAGGTCTCAAACCTAACGCAGACAAAATTGAAGCGGTTAAAAGATTTCCTTTACCAAAAACACAAAAAGACATTAAGTCATTTTTAGGTCTTATCGGTTATTATAGGAAATTCATAAAAGATTTCGCAAAGTTAACTAAACCACTTACCTTATGCTTAAAGAAAAACGCGAAGGTTATTGCAACACCAGAATTTATTGAGGCATTCGAAAAATGTAAAGAAATTTTAACGAATTCACCCGTATTACAATATCCAGATTTTGAGAAACCTTTCATACTTACTACAGACGCTTCCGACGTTGCCTTAGGCGCGGTTTTATCACAAGGCAAAGTAGGAGAAGATAAGCCTATAGCTTATGCGTCTCGAACTTTGTCGGAAACCGAACAAAAATATTCAACAATAGAAAAAGAATTATTAGGAATAGTTTGGGCAATAAAATATTTCCGTCCATATTTATACGGCAAACAGTTCACAATATATACAGATCATCGTCCACTAACATGGATTATGTCTCTTAAAGATCCTAGTTCTAAATTAACAAGATGGCGATTAAAATTAGCTGAGTATGATTTTAATGTGCAGTACAAAAAAGGAAAAATAAATACCAATGCGGATGCGTTATCTCGTGTTAAAATAGTTTACAATAACGAAGTTGAAACAGTACCAATGACAGACGATCAATTAATAGACATGTTATTAGATCAGGAAACTCAAAGAATTGAACAGCAACCAGGTACATCACAGGATATATCTGATCTAGAAGGAATAGATTTAGAAACATTAATAGGTGCATCAACTATTTGTGTAGATAACCCAACAAATAATACAGATTCGACCCCATTAGATACAGATACCACATATAGAATACCGAAATACCTGACGCAATAGATAGGCAATTAAAGCAGTTTCATATTAGAAGATCACCAGGTTCAGAGTATAGAGTAGACGATAGAACTAAAGGTAAAATTGTTATTAAAGATGTATTTATTCCAATTAATGACACCGAAGCCCAAATTATACAATTTCTGAAAGAACATACTATACCTGATCGCATTTTTCATTGTTATTTTTATCACGAAGAATTAGTACCTTTATTTTCAAAAGTTGTTAAGACCATATTTAATAATAGAGGACCTAAGTTAGTGCGTTGTTTATCAAGAGTTACATTAGTAGAGAATCCAAATGAACAAATCGAATTAATCAAGAAATACCACGAAGGAAAAACTATTCACCGCGGTATTCAGGAAACATACAAACGATTACATAAAAATTATCATTGGCCTAATATGCTGCTATCAGTCCAAAAATACATTAACCAATGCGATAAATGCTTAAAATCTAAATATGAGCGTAACCCGTTAAAATTACCTCTATCACTTACCGATACTCCATATAAACCAATGGAACACATGTTCATGGATTTATATAGTAGCGGAGGAGTAACATTTTTAACAGTAATTGATAACTTTTCCAAATATGCTCAAGCAATACCACTTACGGCAGCCACAAGCATACACATAGCCGAAGCACTATTAAACCTTTTCTCGGTTATTGGAATTCCAAATAAAATTACTACTGACTCAGACCCAAAGTTTGACAATGACGTAATAGCTGAAATATGTGCAATGCATAACATTCACATTCACTTCACTACTCCTTACAATCCTAACTCCAACTCACCTGTTGAGAGACTCCATTCAACACTAGCTGAAATGATTAGAATACAAAGGATAACAGACAAAGACGAACCGACAAAATTAATGAAATACGCAATAATAGCATACAATAATAGCATCCATTCAGCTACTGGTTTTACACCATTCGAATTGCTATTAGGTCACACAAGTAGCCGTAACCCATTAGAATTACATTACCCTCAAGAATTTTATCAAGAATATGTTAACAAGCATAAGCAAATAATGGAAAACGTTCAAAAATTAGTTCACAGTAAACTATCTACTGACAAACAAGTTACCATAGATAGAAACAACCGCAAACGGAAAACAGATAGATATTTAGTAGATAAAGTAGAAGTAAACTTGTTTATTTAGGATCTAAGATGATTAGCTTAGGAAGAACCTTTTTACCTAGGATTAAAGAGGATTAGTAAACGGATTAGGATCATTGTTAAAGCTATTACTGGAAACATGGATCAGGAAGATGCAGCAAGAATAGAAAACGAATTCAGCACATTAAAAAGTTAACATTAAGTAAACAAAGCAAACTATAGGTTTAATGGCAGATTTTATTAACGATTATAAACATAGTTTAGAAAGTATTAGCAATATCAGCAAAATTAAGTAAAGCTATGAAGGAACTAGTTAGTCAAAGCGGAACTTTAGAAAATCTTATATTTATTAACGGTATATATAGCCAAATAGAGATATCACTACAACAAGTATATGATAGATACTTACTTTAGAAACGCTATAACCTTTTCTCACTTAGGACGATTGCATCCGAGCGTGGTTGATTCTAGTTATCTTATCATGGAACTTTCTCGAATAGAAATGGTGATAAGTAAAATAACTTACAATTACCATACGTACCGATTTTAAACAACATACATTTATTAGAAAAAGCAATAACAGTAAAAGCTACAGTACAAATGAATCAATGAACTTTGTATTAGAGATCCCTCTGGTTACTAACCATCCTATAGTTACTACATTTATATCCATTCCAAACCAAAACAATGCTGTCCTCATTCCCAAAAATCCATACCTTGTAGGAAGCACGAGTTCGCGTACCCCACGAGCCGTGCACAACTATCAGCGAAGATACCGTAATATGTCGACACATAGAATGGCATCACCTGCAAGGTTCACAAGACTGCATCGCACAATTACTTCAACATGAAAAACCAAACAATTGCACCTAGGCGACAGCTCATTATGACAATAACATCATCACCAGATTAAGGAAAACAGCTGGATTGTCATCCTCATACAAAGAAGTAATCAAGACCACCTGCGGAAATGATGTACAATACCAACGTTGTCATGCATAATATTGATCACTATCAATAACCAATGCACAGTAGAAATAACTGGCAGAAAACTACAAACACATTTGAATTTATCAACATTGAAGAAAGCATCCGTTGCCACAAATAGATGCAGCAATTACTCAGCGCGTAGCAGTGAATCTTCACATTGAGGATATCCCACTAGATAATCTCAACGAAATATTAAAGAAGACCCAAATAGCACAAGAAACTGATGGTTATAACACCATCGCAGTAACTCCCAGTTGGATGCTTGCTTGTATATCCTGATACCTCAGTTGCAATGGGTTTGCCATACATCGGTACTTTCGTCGACGTCGTGGCATTCAGCAACGACACAAGATCACCAGCTGCAGTTGCCAGAACCCTGCTGCAGCAGCCTTCCTCTTCATCGTGCTTCAAACTTAAGGGGGAGGAGTTACATCGCGTAACCTCTCCAAGAGTAAAAGGCTTAGGTTACTTAGTCATAAGCTATTAAGATAAGGACTTTAATGTAAGTCTAAGTTTATTCAAATAAATCACTTCTGTGACTGAAAGCCAGAGCGAACGGTCGACCGTTCGCGAATTCATTTGTTTTTAAAAATCCTTTTCCCGGCCACGTAACCTATCTCGGGTTTGACATTTTTGAGATTTTAAGGGTTCCATAGTCGATGGCAAAAAACGGAACTCTTATAGATTCGTCAAGTCTGTCTGTCTGTCCGTCCGTATCCTACACCCTTTTTTCTCCGAAACTATAAGCAGTACACTACTCAAACTTTNGAGATAAAATGTAGACAAATATTCAATGTCCAGCTGTATAATAAAAACTTTATTCAGCAATAAGCTGTTCAAACGCTTCAAGCTTAGTACTGTACTTGTAATAGCTTTACAGATTATGATTATTCAGATAGAGGACAGAAATACAGAATTTATTAAGCGTTAAGAATTTTAAGGACCGAAATCAAACTTATTCAGCATTTGGCTATTCCCAAAGCTTTTAATCAAACTATATTCACATTTGAACTGTAAAATGTACTAAATGTGTACTTTTATCTGGCTTATGTGTTACTTGGGTGGACCCTCTAGTGAGCTACAAATGGGTCAGATAGAACTACAAGTTAATTGTAAACCTTCAAATGCTTGATTATATTGTAAAGATTTGAATACCTATGATCTTAATTTTTTTCAGACCCTCAATCAAGCCATGATACCAGAATTGATGAATCTCCATCAAACTTGGTTACAACAATAGATATACAAGGTAATCAATCATAGTCCATAGCCTGAATAAATTTGAATTTGTATTTCTTAACTTTTGGTTTCACTATTTTTTTACACCTTTAAGACAAGATATTTAAAAGAGGCATTGTTACAAACAAAAATTTAAATATAATAATAGGGCATTATTATTTGCAGATATATATTTGATACACCTAATAATGTTTCACATGGCATTATTGAGAGTGGGACACATCCACAACCAGATCTCTCTGGGCAAACACAGCCCATTGCCTCTTCTCCTGTTGCTCAAGAGCAACCTACTCTGCCTGGCCATCTACACCCAGAAGAAGGCTCACCAGGGCACGAAGGTCTCCTATCAGACAGATCTGACAATCACAATTGGCACTGGCAGCAGAGCATTTTCTGCGCTCTGAGGAGTTGAGAAAATTCCAAATACTACAGCATAAAGAAAACAGAATTGAAAAGGGAGAAAAACTTCTGACCAGGCGAAATACAAGTTCAGAGTGTCTGGCAAAATATAGCTGTTAGAGCTCTAGATATAATAATACAAATATTGTGAATAAATATTATTTTATTAATAACTGATTTTTATTTTTAAAAGTATGTTATATGTTACCATAAAACATTAGTTTATATAAACAATATCTTCATATCATTGCAGTCTCAACAGTTGATTTCTTAATTGTCTTCCTTTGATCAAATCATTAGTGGGGTCTTCTCTTTCGATATGCACATTTTCAATTTCACTCTCATGATCTAGAAAATAATAACATTGAATGTATTAAATTGAAAACATTTCAAATACAGTAAAACACCATCACATGTAAAAAAAGATTAAAATATAGGTAAGTATGCCTCATTTATAAATAAAAAAAACATATTACAAGTTTGTGTTGTGATTTATTAAATAATTCTTAGGTATGTTTTCCCTAATGAATCTAATGATAGTATCTCCTATAATTTAAATACCTAAAATAACATTTAATAATTGGTATTATAATATTTATTATAAGTCATACTTTAAATAAATTAAATTAATATTTCACCTAAAGGCCAGAATCACTGTTGCCAACTTTATTTTTATCAACCCACCAAATAAGGCCGTATTAACCACCAGAAAACCACTAAACTTTGTCGGGCTCTCAAACCACCAGAATTCCACCAGAAATTACAGTGCGACACAGAATATTACTTATTCATGAGCGACAATCATCTGCGATACTTGTGATACCTGTTCGCGTGCTTAAGCATAGTGTTATAGAGCTGCAAACTCGCTATAGTAAAATCACTAGGTTCTTTAATTCGCCCGTTGAAACGCGGTAGGGCGTTCAACTCGCGGTGTGGTGAAGGAAAGCGGGAAAATATTAGATTTTAAATTTAAAACAGAGATAATTAAAAATAATAAAATAGAGTACTTAGATTTTGATTTGCTATGACAATAAAATACTGTACTGTAATTGTCATTTCATTATTAAAAAGTTCGATTAAATCATTATTTGAATAATATAGAATATGCACGACTTTTAATTCTTTCATGACTACTAATCATACAATGTAGTAGTAAATATTTATATGTTGCAGTTCTAGCCCTCTCTCACTCTCTATGTCTAAGCAAAATTTCAATTAAGTGAGCACCACTCTAGTTTTGTATTGAAGTAATTCTATGGTTGAAATGTTCATACTTTGCTCAGATATTGACGAACTCCAAAGTATTGACTAGGACTAATGTTATAAATTGTATCAGTAAATTCTGCAAAGTTTCATATCAAATGATAAAAAAACACAGCAAATATGTATATTGCTTTGATAGTATACGTAGGGTACTTAAGTAAATTAAGTAAGTAAGTATTCTTTATTGTGCACCACAGAGTCTTAACGTAAACATATGTAAGAAAAACAATATAGGTAACAACAACAGGCAGTCTTATTGCTAAAAAACAATCTCTTCCAGACAACCTTAGGGTAGCAGACACTTAATAAAATATTTATAGGAAATATTTGTATATAAGTAGTTAATAATTGTTATCAACTATGTATTTAACATCATTCTAATTGTCAAGATGTCAAATAATAGCATTAGTTAATGTAATGTAAATGGACCAGCAATTTAATGCATATAGCCACCATAAGTTTACTGCATGTTCATTATTGTTCACAGGTACAGGACACTTATATAAGTTGTGGTTACCTATAATTAGATATGCATAAATCATGATTGTTATATAGATTTAAGAGCATGTAAGATGTATAGGTAATCCTAAATAAAGAAAATTAATAAAATTAAAGGGTTTCATTGTGAATGATGGTGGCACGCTCATTTAATACAAACAACAGGTTATTACCATGACATTAAATATTTAGCTTAAACTAAAAATGATCATCATCAGAAGAGTCTGTTTCATCTGCTTGTTCAGTTTGAGAAGAATAGATTTCTTTAGTTCCAATTTTTTGTATTACAGTATTTGGTAATGCGTAGTTATTGCAGCATTTGCCTTCACGTGCTAAGCCTGCACGAACAGTGACAATTGAAGAGAGGAGATCAAACTTCATTCGGTTTCTCTGTTTAGTCTTGACAACGTTCATCATGCTAAACAATCGTTCTACATCAGCGTTAGAGTGCGGTAAAACTAATAAAGATATCGCAAATGTCGCCAAATCTTGAAATCTATTTTCTCCTGCTATATCTTCGAATTTCAATACCTCGTACCAAAATTCCTTTGTATTTTTTATATTTTTCCAACTGAGTAGATGTATTTGACGCCACTGCTCGTCAATCTTCGCAATATCTTCTTGTTTTTTGTTAAAATGCAACATCAATTCAGTAATCGGTTCTTTGTTATGAGATAGTGCGTGTTCTACGCTGATTTTTTGAATACTTTTCATGAGTTTCAAGTTTTCGGGCAATCTGTTTTTCAATTCTTGAATCAAAGATGCAATGAACTGGATGCACCTATTGCGGATTATTTCTTCTTGATTTGGCGGAAGTCCTTTATCTTTCATTGTTTGCAAGTGAGTTTCAAATCTGTACCCCAAATAGCATTTATTATCTATAAAATCTTGAATATTTTGCGTAAAAATATCTACCTTTTGGGTAGGCAATATTATCTTGTCAACAAGTGTATCAATTAAATTAGTCAGTTCGTCATACAGTTTAGAATGATCTGCGTCTTTCGATTCAAATAATTTATTAACCCTGTTAACATTAGTGAGAATTGGATATATAAATGAAGTGTATGCATAATTCACATCATCAGAGTACATTGCATGCAGCAATTCGGCTGTGTAGCATCTTTCATTTAATTTTGCCATATTAAAATGTGTTTTCAGTTCCAGCCATTGTGTGTAAATCCGTGCAACTGCGGACTCTACAGAAAGCCACCTAGTTTGGCAAGACTGAACAATTTTTAAAGGGTCATGACCATCGTTTATTAGTTTGTATAGTTCTTTATAGGCAGCTTGCCTTGATGAAGAATGGCTGAACCAATCATATGTTTCTTTAATAATGAATTCGAGATTCCTGGGTAAGAACTCCTTTGTTGCTGCGGAGACCGCTAATTGCAAGGAATGACAAATGCAGCGCACCAAAACTAGACTCGGTAGTTCTCTTTTCAGTTTGGCATACACACCGTTATTAACTCCAACCATGACTGCAGCATTGTCAGTTCCAATGCCCATTAAATGTTTTAGGGTACCGAATCGTGTGAGTGATGCTTTTATGGCGGCAACAATGCCGTCTGCATCACACTCGTAGAGCATTGGGATATCTAAATATGTAGATATAATTTTTTTGTGAGTGCAGCTGTAATAAATAATAACAATTCCCAAATATTTATGAACTGCGATATCGGTTGATTCGTCAATCAATAAACTATAGGATTGATCTTTCAAATCTTCTATTAAATTTTGTGAAAAATGAGGTGCTAGAACGTTTTTAATAATTTGGGTACATTTAGTCCTATGCAGGTGAATTTTGTCATCCTCCTTGTGCGTGTGATTAATCACGTCTCCCAAATGATCCACTACACGAATGCTAGTATGTGCCGCTGTATATAATGCTAGCCTGGCTTCTTCTTTCTTTTTCCCCATGCTTTCAACTTTGAAAGCCAATTTTGGTTGTTTAGTTACAATCTGTGAAAGAAAAAGATCTTACATAAATCAAATGTAATAGAAAAGGTGTTACTTAATTAAATAATATTCGCCTGCAAAGGTCTTTCCTGTACACACTTAACATAAAGCTGAATTCGTATAAAATTTACGTACCTTTGAATTATGCAGGTGCTTTTTAGATAATCCATGATTCTTTAAATCTCCAAAATGATTTCTCAATAATGTACCACATAATTTACACTTAGCTACTGGACCGGCAGTGCTTTCCACTACTTGCAACCAGTCCTTCAGTGCTGGTACACGTAACCAAAAATCACGAAACTTTTGGGTGTACTGTGGCTTAGGCATAATTAATTAAATACCTACTATGAAATCAGTTTTCATTCAAGTAAGATTAAGAAGTACGTATCCTCTATCATAACAATAGCAAACTGTACTGTACTGTTTGTTTAGTTTACTTTACTCACTGAACTGAACTGATCAACTGATCTGACTGAGTATATTTTTAAATAAAATAACCAATAGGAGGTACGTTTCGTGAATCAAATCAAACTAAACTTAACCCAATGACCGTACAAATAACGTTCATAATCGTTTATTCAAGAAGTTTGTAGACAATAATCGGGGAATCCCTGACCCGACAGATTTGATTTGAGCAATGTTGCCTACATCCTAAACTTAAACCATGTTTGAAGTTCCGGGCCTAAATGCTCATTTTCAACTATAACGTATACAGAGCATTTTATGAATCACACTAGCGGTTAAATTACGTGAATTACCACTAACTGGAACAATCTAATCCACTATAAAATCCACTAGCCACTAAAACCAAAAAAATCTCGCTGTAAGGCATGCCTAAACCACCAGATCTAGTGGAAATCCACTAAGTTGGCAACACTGGCCAGAATGTTTCTCCATTTTGATGCAACAATTTAATGTAGTCATTTATATCGCTGTTCTCTCATATAAATTAGTGATGATTGGCACCACCAAATTTGGGATTGACATTGATAATTCTGATCATCACAAATCTGAAAAGTATAATTATTTTTTAAATAATAATTCAACTATGTTAGTCAAAGAATTATGAAGCATGGAAGTTTACTTGCCATTTGAACATTGAGGGAATGGTAATGTTTACGACTATAATATAAATGTTCTTCTTCCTTTGCTGGAACAACTATTTTAAAATGGCTGCAATCAATACACCCAATTACTCCAGGAATGCCATAGTTTCTGTAAACCTTTAAAAAAGTATGTTAAAATTTGTTTATCAAACATTACAATATTACCTCAATTAACTTCTTTTATACCTTTGACTAATTGTCTGTCGGGCAGTAGGAGTATCTGGAAACTTTATATATTTATGCAAAATATTGCTCTGTGTTAGAGCCTCGGTAACTTCGTCTATGTACTTGCTGCATAGTATTTGGGACATATTTTTTGAAACTGCAATCTTTGATACGAACCCGTAGCATAAAAAAACAAGGCAGTGAGTATCTGTAACAAAAAAATATAGTTATGTATAGGTAGTACGGCTGGGTCGGTACGCAAGATTTGCACTAATTAATAAAACATACCTTAATTTCAATAGAAACCCGTTGACTTGATCTCAAATTAGTTTCCCGTTTCAGTTCACTGCATAATGACAAAAATATTGATTTAGTTACTATGTATCTTCGCACAAATTGGTGCTCACTGAGATCGGTCACTGGATCAAACGATGATCGGGCTGTTGAATTTTTATTTGTGTTATATTCGCAATAATCGTGTTTTTCAGCAACCGCATGCATCCTCCATACAAAAAAAGATCGGCTGGACATATTTACTGCAATTGTTCTTCCTAGTGTTAAGGCTAGTAGCGTGTTTCGCACTATTATTTTCTTTTCTCACTGAAAATGATACGTGAGAAGTTTTCACTTCGATTTGCATTGCGTTTACTCGAAATGGTGAGTAGAACTGTCAAAAATGAAACTCGTACTCGCAACGTCCATATAATCCATGGAAACGTAACGTCGATCGAATAGTAAGCGTTCGATTTCGAGTGCGTTAAAAACTCGTACTCAAGGTTTAGGTTTCAGCTAGTGCCCACTAGGTGGCGGTGTTAAAATTCCATACAAAAAGCAAACGTGCTCACGATCGAGCGTGAGTAACGTAAACTCATACTAGGCACTCTGGGGCCGTATTTTTGAAAATTGCGGATTCAAAAATTCACTGTTCAAAAATGCGGTCCCAGTACATTTTCTATGAAACATTTGCTGTCTTGCGCGCATACAAGCTTTATGAGCGGTCCTCGTGCGGTTTGGCGAGCGCACGAAGTAGTAGAGTGGTACGGACTAACAGATGTGTTCATTACAGGAAATTGTTTAGTCGTAATTGAATTATTTTATGCGTTTGTATGTTTAATAATATTAAAGAAGTATTGGAAAATAAAGTTTTTATCAATAGTATTTTATATTATTTGGACTGGTAGTGCCGTACTTAAGGTACAGCCGCCACTAACCTCCATCGATAGGCCAAGGTTTCGATTGACCTGTACACAAAAAAAAAACATTTTACGTACTTCTAAGTTAAGGTTTGTTTGGCTTCATATAAAAGGTTCAATGTCTTTTGCACTTTGTTTATTTTATTACTTTATAATAACCTACACATACGCAATAATGCCCGTATTATATATACATTTTTTTAGCTATAACTAATTTATTTCAGGTTCCAGAGGGCACAGTCCGTACGTATCTCGGAGTTATCAAACTAGTCACTCCGAGGTACGTATACAGAAGAAGATATTTGTTATTGATATAATTACTATATTAAAAATGAAACGCCATCATCTCAGTGGCGCCACAAAAACGCAACAGG
>PQWD01011824.1:0-28343 GCA_019425675.1 Leucinodes orbonalis
CGCATGGAAGACCCATCAGTGGACTAAGTCCGTAGGAAACAAGACCGGGCATAGAAAGTTTCACTTCAAGCAGATTGCCCGTGCCGTCAAGTTTACTTCAAAACTATTCGGCAGAGCTCTCTCCAAACGCATTAAGGCTACTATACTTTACGCAACAGAAACAGGCAAATCGGAACAATATGCTAAAGAACTAGGAACCATATTCGGTCACGCGTTCAACGCACAGGTTTGTTTGAGATCAACCATTAAAAAATTAAACAACAGCATTAAAAACCAATAATACATATAGTGTTATTCATCAGGTTCACTGTATGGCAGATTATGACATGTTTTCCATAGAGCATGAGACTTTACTTCTTATTGTAACATCAACATTTGGAAATGGAGAACCTCCAGCTAACGGAATGGTAAGTGGAATTCATAGATCATTAAAAGGCTTCATTTATTCAAAGTTGCGTAAGTGCAAACGGAACTGGCTCATTTGACGATTTTTTCAGGATTTTGCTGATCATCTTTTCGAAATGTTTTATACCGAAGCGAAACACATCGGAGATCAAACTGGAGATTTGAACTCAGGGTAAGTGTGAGCCAACTAAGTTCAAAATCGTTATACATAGTTAAATTTAGTTTAGTATAGCTATTGATGGTAATGGAAATGTTACAGAAATATTAAGGTGCCTACGCCAAAATCCTTGATGAGAACAAATAGTGTGATGACTCCAAGTATTGAATATAAAAGACAGTTGACTAGATTGGAATCTAATAAAAGTATGTAAAATTTTCGGATGGTGATACATAGTTTGACTAAACTTAGTAAATAACGATTTTGTATCATTACAGGTAGTATAGGGGGATCTTCATCAGTAGAACAAATAGGACCTTTAAGTAATATTTGCTTCGCAGTATTCGCACTAGGATCCAGTGCTTACCCAAAGTTTTGTAACTTTGGTAAAACAGTTGACAAAATATTGGGAGATTTGGGAGGAGAAAGACTGTTGGAAATTGCATGTGGTGACGAAATGTATGGGCAAGAACAGCAATTCCGTAGTTGGTCATCAAATATTTTTCAAGTAAGATTTAGATTTTCTAAATTTTTTTAAGTTTATGTAAAAATTTAACACAAAATTAAATAATATGCCAAGTGCAAGTTAGTTTGTATAAATACCTACACCAAATACAAATTTTAATAAAAAATGTGGTGATTGTTCTCAGGTGGCTTGTGAATCATTTTGTTTAGATGAAAACGATATGGTGAAAGATGCAAAGAAAGCACTAGGCACAATGCCGTTGACTGAAGAAACAGTGCGATTTGGTAAACCAGTAGGAGTCTCAAACCTAAAGACTGCACTCGAAAGTTGTTTTAGAAAACATATTACACCTTGTTTAGTGAAAGAAAATAAAATGTTAGGTGACTACACAACTGATCGCGCTACAATATTTATTGAAATGGAACCACAAGTAAGTTTAAGAATCCATACGTTTATTAATCATAGAAAAGTAAATTTTTGATGCTGCTGAATCATACGTACCTATTAACCCTTGATGCTGACGAAAATAAGGAGCATGCTAATATACACAGTTCCAGTAAATTTAGAGTACCGTTTATCGAAGATAAAATTCAGTTTGTGTTTCTGCTTTTTAAACATTGTGTTATTTGGTAAAAATTAGGTGACCCTATACGGGTAGGCTCGTGCCCCTCGGTGGGGACGTTTAATGAGCTGATGATGATGAGGTGACTTAAGGCATACACCAAAATTATGTAGGCATATTTTAAGGTACTCACCATGTCAGCCACAGGTGACCAACGGACCTAGAATACAAATAATTAAAGTATAATTCCATACTCTGAAGCAAGCATAATAGTTTTCTTCTTATATAATGTATGTTTGACTGTACCAATAATATTCTTTATAGCACGAAATAAAATACGACCCTGGGGATCACGTAGGCGTAATGGCATGTAATCGAAAAGATATTGTAGATTCCATCTTGAAAAGACTCAAAGATACTGAGAAATGCGACGAGCCTGTACAATTACAAGTAATGAAAGAAACTCTTACGCCGACCGGTAAGGATTTGAAACTTTGTAAAACAACTTAAACAAGAACTTAAGAAGTCAATTAACAAATTTATTTAATCCTTCAGGTACTTTCAAAACTTGGGAGAGGCATGAACGGATACCTTCTGTAACAAGAGAAATATTTACAAGGTTTTTAGATATAACGACTCCCCCATCTACGACTGTACTCAAATATCTTGCAAGCAAATGTAGTGATCAAAACGAAACTAACCAAATGACAGAATTAGCTACGGTTAGAATTATCAATTTAACTTTAACCATTTTGTTAATTGAATTCTAAGTATTTTTAAAAGTATCTTATTGTTTGAATTTTTTTAGGATTCAAATAAATATGACGACTGGAAACATTTTTATTTCCCCCACTTAGGGGAAGTATTGGAACAGTTTCCTTCGTGTCGACCGCAGGCTTCACTACTAGCAGCGCTCCTTCCTCCGCTACAACCTAGATTTTACTCAATATCTTCATCTCCCTTAGCACATGAAGATAAATTCATATTACTGTTGCAATAGTGATTTATAAGACACAGAGTAAGTATGGAAAATGCATGATTGATTCCATAAATATCGTAAAGAGAGCTTAGATATACTAAGAGATTTTTAGTTGCATTTGTATATTAATTCACATATCAATACATTAATTTTATATTATTTTCATAAATCCAGATGGTGAAGGTCCAACTCATTATGGAGTATGTTCAACATATTTGCAGAACACAAAACCGGGAGATGAGATATTAATATTTACAAGACGGTATGTTATTGTCTCATTCAAAAAATTACGAATATAACCTTTTAACACGTAAAAGCCATAGAAGGTACACATGTCACAAGGAGCCCGACGTGAGGTGGGCCCGTCGCCTCTACCGTTTTTTGTTTTTGGCAGTTCCTTCCTTCCTTCAATCATTTAACCAGCCTAAAGTCCTACTACTACTTAATCTTTGAACAATGGCCGACAAGCCCACCAGTGCATGTTGGTAGATGTTTTCAGGATTTCGAAGAAAACGGTAACTTTCCTTACGAGGCACGGAGGTATTACAGATAATATTTTTTGATCACCCATCTAAAGCCTGGCCATAGTGATAGATGCTTAACTTGCGCAATCAAACAAGCTATTTTCACTTATTGATTTCAGCTGTTATAAAAAACAAGAAATCTGAATTTGTGTTTAGAAAAGTTTCTAAATGTATTTTTTCTATTGCAGAGCACCAAATTTCCACATGCCAAAAGACATTTCAGCACCACTCATACTAGTGACCTGGTTCTGGTATAGCACCGTTCAGAGGTTTCTGGCATCACAGAAGAGAACAAATCAAGAATCTCAGTCCACACCAACAAAAGCCTGGCCCGATATGGTTATTCTTTGGGTGCAGAAATAAAGGAATGGATCTGTATAAAGACGAAAAACAAATTGCGGGTAGAAGATGGGGTACTTACTAAAGTAGAATGTGCGCTCTCAAGAGAACCAAGCAGTGAAAAAGTATGTTACTATTAAAAGTTATATTTTTTGCATGCGAACCATGATGTTAAGGTGAACACTGTTGATAGACAGAGGGTACAGCCATAGCGATGTCTAACTAGGGAAATGAACTCTTTTTAAAATTCATATAAAGATGAACATGCAGCTATTGGGAAATATCGTAACTAAGAATTCGTTCTAGAATAAGCCTGTAATAGCATTTAATAATCTTCATTTTAAAAAAAGATTAACAGTAAATTAAAGGTTTCATTAAAGTAATAAATTACCATCAAAACGACAAAAAGACTGCGGGTATATTTTAAATAATCACTTATTATAAAGATAAAGTGAATTCAATCAAATAGGTATAGTTAGAAATACGACCTGCTATAAAACATTGTATTTTGATTTTATTTGAAGTAATGCTGTGTGTTAACCCAAAAAAACACAGCTACCATTTAATTTGAACGACTTTCAGAAACATGTTCAAACACTTCTGGACGAAAACGGTGCTGAAGTGACGCGGTTGCTAGTAGATGAAGACGGCCATTTTTATGTGTGTGGCGACTGCAAAATGGCCGAAGAGGTGCAACAAAAGCTAAAGGCAATAATCAAAAACCACGCCGGGATGTCTGAAAGGAGGTGGAGGACTTCATACTGGAAATGATGGTAAATTAAAGTACTGATAGAAGAGAACGTTTATTTTATTAATGGCCATATTGATTTGCAAAACTAAATTTTACGCAAAATTGTAATACTGGACAAACTTATGTCACAAACTTTTAATAAAAGAAGCATGTGAGATTCAACGTTTCATATTTTTTTGTTATAAATTATCTTTAAACTCTCCTCCGCCGGAATTCTAGACATACCCAATCAGCCATCAAATATATATTCATTTGCAGCAGATAAAGGTTTAATTTACAAATATTTAATATTTACACAGGATGAAAACCGGTATCATGAAGACATATTCGGTATAACGCTACGCACCGCAGAAGTTCACAGTGCATCCAGAGAGTTCGCCAAAAAAACACGTTTGGGATCAACGCAATCTCAACCTTAAAATTAAATATCTTATGTCATAGTCTAAGATGTAAGGTTAGAAAAAAAAGGTTTTTGAAAACACATTAATTTTGGCAATCATTTTGGACTATTCTATATTTTATTCTGTTTTATTTTGTTCTAAATAAAACTACATCGGTTTATGTCAATAATGGTCAATCGAAAATTCAATACTAGCGATTAGTCTATAAACAAGGATATCTTCACCTAACTTCCCAAAAAAGGTATTCAGTAAAATTCATTAGAGAATAATAAAAATGGTTTATTTTTATTTTCTATTTGCATTTAACGTGTTGGATCAAGTAAAAAATAAGGTTTAATTTATCTGAGACTTTTACTTAAATAAGTTATTTTTAGTTATATTGGGTTTTCAATTTCATTTCATTAAAAACTCGAATCTATTTAATTTTAATGTTTTAATAAATTATATTTGATAAGACAGGGCATTTATAATATACACAATTTCACGTTCTCATGTACGTTGCTCTTACGCAAATGACTATGTTGCTTAATTTAATTCCAATAAAAGACATTATTGTGATGATGTATTTGTTTTATTTCACCTTAAAACTGTAAACAGATGTTGAAATATATTCAATATATTCTTAATTATAAATTGTTTGAGTAAAGCACCTAAATAAATATTTTTAAAACAAATAAATCCAATCTATAAAAAATTTGATTACGTTTTTATAAATTTTAATTAAAATCTCAATTAACTTTTTCTCCTGACCACATGGTCATATATTTCAATCTGTGTATATCGTGGTGAATAAATTCGCTGTTTTGTTGTATTCTGACCCGGGTCTTGCTGAGGGTCAGGGCATATAATCTTATGGTCATGTCGGTTTTGGAACAAGAGTCCTCTTTCTGGATCCATTACGGGCTATAAACAAAAGTATTTACATAGCTTTAATGAAAATTTGGACAAACATCCAAATAAATTTTCGCAGCAATATTTAATGACAGCTACTGACAATCATGCTGCTACTGTAGCTATTTGTTGTAGCTTTGAGAAAAAACATATGTTTGACCAGGTTTTGCTCAGCTATAGTACCAAATATCGAACCAAAGGGACATCCCTATTGTGCACTTTTGTGTTTCTGGATGAGCACTGCTAATGTAATTACGAGGTATGAGATTCATATTTATTGTCTTTTCATCGAAGACATAGCAGGACCGTGTTGGCAGAAAAAAGAATTCGTTATCTAAAGGTTTGTTTTAATTTAATAATCGCGCTATCGTTTTATCGGGAACAACATTTTTGACACGTAACGTTCTAATCTCACAAGTTATGCGTTCCACTCGCATTACATACCTTTCAGTTGGCCAAAGTCATAATCCCCTTGGATAATACACACATACATACATACATAATATTCTGCAAACAATATCTGACTCCAATATGCTAGCCAAGGTGTACACGCTACCCGCATGACTGAACACAAGTTTCATGGATTCTCCGAGCTATCAACATATTTCGTTATTCCGCGATGAGATTACTTGACACTTGGGGGGTGAAACTATTCAAGAATCTGTATGGAACTCGGTGCGACTCGATATCGACATTGTTCTCGAATATCATGTGTCGCTCGAACCGTTTCATGCTACTTTTTATTAAACATTTTTACCACATTCCTAAGGTAGTTGAACTTAACTCTCAGAGTTAGACTGCGTCTACGTTGCAATAAACATTTTTTTATGTTACGAAGTGATCAGGACGGTTAGGACGCTCACCTGATGGTAAGTAATACACCTGACCATGACAGATTGGTATTGAAGGAGACCAACAACTGATAAACAGTTATTATTCTCCATCAATGCCGCACTGCGCCCGTCACCCGAGACAACAGATGATAAGTATCTTATACCCGGTAATTTCACTAGCTACAGTGCTCTCATCACAAACCCCAAACGTGAAAAATCACTCTTATTGGTACTGGGGTGGTACCTACCTCAGTATCGAGTCTACCACCAAGTAATTTATTTAATTCGTGTTGTAAATAATTTACACGATCCTTTAGATCATCAATGGAGGAAGAAGCTCAACCTTAATATACACTACAGATCGGAAGGCAACTGTCCACACTAATGAGCCACCGTCGCTTTCATCTCATCACATAATTAAATCTGGACAAATATTAATAGAGACCGTTGTTGAAAAAACTCAATTACCTTATAGTTCCTACTCATATTGCTTCTTACGGTTCCATGCCGCCAATGATAGTACCCCAGATCAGTGTCCCTGGGCCACAGCATCTTGTTCGATTTGAAAAACGCACCCCAGTTCTCGGTGATAAGCCGGTGGGCGTAGTCTATGTACCCGGATATCTCAAAACCACCCTTCGTGAAGTGCCGGACAAATATAATGGACTGCGGAATATAAGAATGAGTTAGTATATATTGTAACATTCATACTTACCTACTTTACTTGTCAGTTTAATTTTTACATTAAACTAATACTTAATTGTATTATTTTATTGACACAATCTTACTTATGAATAAAATTAATAACCAATTTAAGGTATAGGTACCTCCAAGGAAAATAAACAATTTGTGACGGTTATTTTTATTATCTCTGGAGCTTTGTTGAATTAGTTGTTCCAAATGGTACAGTATAAAAGAAAAATATTTTATAACTTTTCTCCGTGGTTCAGAATGCGTGTATTGTATTGGTTGCTACGATCTGCACACCTTTCTGTCATATCCCCTAATAACCACCCAATGTTTAAGAAGTTTTGGTGTTTGCAGTGAAACTAAAATGCCCTAGAACCAGTAGTGGACTAAACAACTGATGGTGATCAAAATGAATAGGCAATTATAAGATGGCGGCTAGGTTATGCGACAAAGCATTCCAAACCTGCAGAATTCCGACTCGATTAGCTCGTTCCCTGACAGCCAGTTCTCTATTGAAGGGATCCTCAATGTCGGACCCTTCGCTGACCAGCACATACGCCCTTACAGTGGGATACACAACCTCGTGTATGAGCGCGCGCCGTTTGTAGAATTCCTTCTCAGTAAGAGTATCGCCGTTGGCTCTGAGATTTAAAAATAAAGTCATCAACATCATACACATAGCCACGAATGCTTTGTAGGTAAATATTCCAATGATAATCGTCACTGAGCATCATCAATATTAAAATATAATTAAACACGGAGAAGGATATGCTCGTCTCTATGCACTCGTACACATCAATCTACTTATTCATATAAAAGACGTAACATTATCATACTCGTTTTAATTATAACAATCTTTGTTTGATAGATAGCAATGTTTTTTTTTTTTTTTTTCGAATTGACTACTGCTGTCGGCCCCAGATGGCCTTTACAGCTTCACCGGACAATTGGCGAGCGCAACCTAGATAACAATGATCAATTCATGGTTAGTTAGTAGCAGCAGTTTCAGTCAAAAATTTAAAAGGATAAATAAAATGCCTAAATATTATGCCACTGGTAAGGCTGTGCTCGGGTAAAGAAAATATAATATGCTCGTACTAGTTTTTGCGTGCGATTTCGTCCGCTTGTTAAAGTAGTATATTGGGCTAACACCAACTTTAACCCGCTACTTCGTTTATATAGGTGACTTATAACTGTAATGTCTTCCTAAATATAATTTAAATCGAATGATATAAATGGCAATTTTGTTTTAAATTAAATACTTGTGATCAATAGAGTTATTTTGATAAGGATAAATATTATCTTCATGAAAATATCTTCGCAGTAATGCATTATTTTATAATACATTTGGTTAGCAATAACAAAGTTATAATAAACTAACTAAAAAATATAGATACCTTGGCGGCCTTTTTTTAGAACTTTAAAAGGGAAAAAATACTGTCATACACTTGACTTGACTTTTGTAAAACTTTAACCGTTTACGCAGCGGAATCTTTAAGTAGGAAAAATATCCCCCGATTTTAAATCATTCTTCCTTGCTCCTCCGCTCCGCTATTCTTAGCGTGATGATCATTTTCTTATAGCCTTCCTCAATAAATAAGCTATATAGATATGAAAGTTTTTTTCAAATGTGACCAGTAGTTCTTGAGATTAGCGCAGTCAAAGAAACGAACTTTCCAGCTTTATAATATACTATGTTTGGGACTGAAAACAATGATAAAATTGGACACTATGTGGCTGTGTATTTTTTTTTTGTCCAAACTTGCTCTAATCGCCATGTGTGACGCATTTTTACAAAATTATGTATATTTCAATCAAAGTATTATATTATTATCCTACCTATAACCGAGTGCAGCAATAGTCCTTGCTGATGCTATGCTGCGTAGATTTCTGAGATCGGCCACCTCAATGAGGGAATCCAGATATTCCTCCCAGGTCTCGAAAGGTAAAAGCCTCCGGTCCGCTTCCACGCTTGGTGGGTATTCGTTTTTCTTTTCGGCCATAGCCATGGTTGGTTACGAAAACATTTATCAAAATACTTGAACTAAAATCTAATATGTATTGGTAATCATAAAAATTTTAAACTAATGTCCATAATACGATGGGTTTAATGACAAGGTAGATGACAACATTGATAATGTCACTTCAACTGCCTGCTTGACACATACATGCCAAAATAAATAATAATAAAATAATGAAACCTTATAATGTTTAAAGTAACCATTAATACCTGACCCATAAACCATATAACCCTATTTACTCGTAGAGATCCTAGATACATACAGCAATCATAATTTTGCGACTATTTCGGATACATAATGTTTCTTGAAAAAAATACCACAATATTTAATTGAACACGCCACTAAAATGTTTGCCACATTGGTAATATGAGTACCAAGTCTTTGTACTCAAGACGCTGGCTTGCAGTGGAACCAAAATGATAAACCTTATTCAATGGAAATATAAGGTTTAAGGTGCAATGTTATAAACCTAAGTATTATGTTTTATAAACCGTGCACTTACTCCCAGAGGGCTCCCGAGCGCGCCATTCATACGGCCAATCCTCTTATAAATATCTAGTTGCTTTGAATCTTTTTATTATGCTATAAGGTTTCATTTTGCATAATATTTACCCGTTTTATAAGTAACACATAATACCGTTATATATCGTTTTGAAAGGGGATTCCGTAGGTGCCCTAATTCACCTATAAGTACCTTCACGTACGCGCTGAATAGTATGTAGATACTTGCAGATGTGTCTAGAAGGCATTTTTATTAGTTGATTTTGTGACTTACATTTATATTACAAAGTTACTTCTAGTCAGTAATCCTACTAATTATTAGCAGCTAAGGACAACCATAGTTTTTCATTTAGATATAATATCCACGCTGATGACATGGGTCATCATTGTCATCAAGCATAATTAATTTCCTCATTAAACTAATCCTAAAACACTCATTTTAAATCGAACATTTACCAACGGCACTTACAAGGAAACCTTCCGATATTGACAAAGATAATCACATACTCAGTAAATAAAAATCAGCCTAAATAAGAGGAGTCTACACGCAGATTACGCAAATCAATTTTGGCCAACTGAAAGGTTGAGCTCAATTTTTTCGAGTACCTCTCAAGGCATTAGGGATTTGCTCCGGAGCTTCAAAATAAAAGTTGGCAACAATATGTCTTAAAATAAATTAGTATACAGTGTTAGTGGGTATAAAATAAAATGACTAACAAAAATTACACTAATTGACCTGTAACTGTTCTTATCCAATGGGTCTGGATGGGACAATGAGAACGCAAGTTTGTTTGTTTGTGTTCATTTTAGAATTGGCATATTGCAATGGCAATAAATGATTTTGTATTCAATGACATGCAATCCAGCCAACAGGTGGTAGGCTTAATACTAAGTCGTCTAGGTAGGTACGTAGTGCCAGATATCGTCCTGTAAAAAGGAGTGTTTTGCACTTCTGTGCGGCTTCTTCTCTTTCGGATTAAGAGTACTGTAGCTAGTTAAATTACCGGGTAATAAGAGACGTAACAAAAAATCTTCAGTTTTCGAGCACATCTTTGTCAGATTCAGATGAGACAAACGTGCCCACCGTGCCATGTATTAAGCCAGTTTTTTTTGCGAGATACGGCTTTAAGAAACGTGCTACTTAAATCTAAGTGTGATTTTTTAAATTAAGTATCGTTTCATTGTCATGAAGGTTGCATGCTATTTTAGGAAATAAAATAGATCAAGACTTCAAAATTTGCCAAAAAATGTTGGCAACTTTAATATCTCCTACATTAAATGTAGCATATTTCATATATATTTTCAGCAAATCCACTGAACATACGTTGATACTTCAACTCTAATCTTGTCGTAGATTTGTATCGACAAGTTACAATCAACACTCTCCACCCGCCACTCGCTCCTAGAACTCAATTTAATACGTTTTGCAAAACGTTTAGAAAGTGCTAAGATATTGTTAATACAGAATTCGTTGATCGAAAAGTACACAATCGTATTTATCAACAATATTAATTCGTGTGAGATGGCTTTTATATTCCAGTGATATATCAAATCACTATTTTTAGGTTTCTATCAAGTGTTCTTTTAACTCTTAACCGCCGCTGAAGGATATACACAACGGTTAAATGGTTAAATCATTTAAGTATACAATACCGAAATAACAATCCTCATTATTAGTCTACAGCGGCCCATTGAATGGCACAGGTCTTAGATTTTATTATACAGCCAAATATTAATGATAATATGCAATTTATTCTCTACTAGCGACCCGCCTCTGCTTCGCACGGGTGCAATGGTGATATTCGTAAAAGTCACGCTCCCGTCTCCCCAGTGGGCCGGTGCCGCCGCAAACGCTACGGCTATTTTTAAATCTTCGAAAATATTCATTTAAATCGTGTACTGTTAGTAAAGGGCCATAAGGATCTTTATTAAATCAACAATTTATGTAAGGTATTTGATTGGATAACGATTGATGCTGTATTGGTTAAAATCGCTTCGAAAATTTGCCATTATTTGTGAGGGATATCTATAAGAGATACACATATACTATTGCGGAGTTTTCTGTAGTTTCAATGAGTACAATATACGTAGTAACTAGTACATTATATTGATAATTACAAGGTAAGCGGCAAAAATGAAATTATTTACAACATCGCTTTAGAAACCTCAAAAATAACGGTATTTCCCTACTTTTTAACTGATATTATTATACATAAACCTTCCTCTTGAATCACTTAAGCTATTAAAAAAACCGCATAAAAATCCGTTGCGTAGTTTTTAAGATTCATGCGCACGTAGGGACATGGGGACTTGGGTACCTACAAAAAAAGCGACTTACTTTTATACTATGTAGTGATGGTTAGTGTCTTGAACATATTACAAGCACATAAGTACACTACTTTGTTATTTTATGTATGTAGTTCTTAGGAGGCGACCAGTCGCGCGTTACGAGATTGTCCAAGCGCTCCTCAATATGATAACGCAATTTTCTTTCTGATGTAAATTTCTGTAGGGTCAATTTTGCCCGAGGAAGTGCATAACAAGAACTGTAACGCAATTCAACATTACATTTTAATAATATAACATGTGCAAAAAAGTTTTAAAACATTTCCTGAACTATGAAATTTTCCAACAACTCCTAACTTAAGAAATGAGAATCATTGCGATCTTCCAATGTTCCAGATCCTCGATTATTATACTAAAAGATGAATCATATGTCAGTGAGTGAGAGTTAGTATCTTTGATGGTATGATTGTGCGTGAAGTTGGCCAATCCACACTGGGCCCGCTTGGACGACTAGGGCCTATACATCCTTTACGCGTAGGCTCGTGCCCTTCGGTGGGAACGTTTAATGAGTTGAAGCAGTTCATAACGACAAGTTGTAAACATTTCTTTTTCCAATGAAGCAGTTGTTTTTATTTGTTTACCACCTCAACAGCTATTGAATCCGTTACGTCTCATGGCTTTAATATCGTGAAATCCCTTTAGTAAGTTTAACAGGTAAAATTGTATTCCCACAGCGTGAGACCGGGGACATTCGAGGGAACCAAACACGTGCCAACATTTGCATTCAACCCAAGTTTACCTTGCATTATCCTAGAAAATAACCAAAGTTCCTTGTTCTCTGTTACGTTGAGGTATTTCTATTTTGTTTCGTTTTACACAATGCCGTTCTTTGCGCATCAAAATAAGATTCGTTTTAGCTTAACGTTATCTTTGCGGGGAAGATTGCAACGCGATATCGTTAAAAGAATAATATTATGTATTGAGTCATATTGTAAGAGCACGAGTAAGAAATAATTCGATTAGACATAGAGTCTGCAGCTTTGGTCCCAAGGTAGGTCGTTGTCTATGTTAAAATTGATATCTATGATTACATGACGACGAAATTAATTTGATTCTTAGTTTTCCATTAAATCAAAGTATATATTTATGATGGGTCTTGCTCTTGAACAAAGATTATACTTATGAAGGAAAATTTACTTACGAATTAGCGAGTTTGTACAAAAAGCCTTTCCATGTTTTTTTTAACAATACAGAATTATATTTGGCTAGACACCGGCATAAGTAGACATTTATTTGCAGTACACATAATGAAAATAGTCGCGACATGTTAAGTCCGAATACGGGGGACGTCAACCACTAACGGATGCAATTTTACAGAACGCCTTGATGACCTATGAAAAAAAAATTACACTGCGTCGGACTTTCTCACCCTTTTACAATATATTGTACTAAAAGTGTGCGATTGAGGCATACGCGCAGACGACTTTATACACCTTCCTTAGTTAAAAACCGATTGAATTAATACTCATACTGTTTTGCGTGTTGTATTTTTTAAGGGTTTTATTTTTGTTCATATATAACTTCTTATAAAATCAGTTTACACCATTTTTTACTCGTTAGGTATGTTATGAAATTGAATTCAAAACGAATTTATATTGAATTTAGGATAAATGAGAATATAAATACCACATATTTTAATTTGAAATAGTTTACAATAAATGCTTATCTTTGAAATACATTTGAAGCACAACTTCTTCATCGACTTGAGATGTTATTGACTTCAGCAAAATGCGTTAAAGAGGCAGGCTTTTCTATAATTAGTACCTATACTACTATATTTATGCTCTTAAGCAAAATTAAAGCATTCCTTGTCTCCTTTGGCAGAGGTTCCTTAAAGGCGCTGCACCAGATACAGAAGCGGTCTGCCTTCAAAAGGCTTGATTAATGTGTTTTCAGCTTTGAGCACCGGCCAATTTTGTTCCCACCGAAATATTAACAACTTATTTATACTCCGCTTTTCATTTATGTACTAGTCAGATTTTGATGTTTTTTTATAATGACTTAAATTCGTATGAGCGTTAGGGCCTATATCATCATCATCATCAGCTCATTAAACGTCCCCACCGAGGGGCACGAGCCTACCCGTATAGGGTGATTAGGCCTTAGTCGTCTACGCGGGCCCAGTGCGGATTGGACGACTTCACACACAACCTTTGAATCTCTTCGCAGGCGTGCATGAAGGTTTCCTCACGATGTTTTCCTTCACCGTAAGAGCGTCGGATAACGTACTATATTTTCGAAAATTCGAAAACACATTGGTACGTATCGGGATTTGAACCTCAGCCCTCCCGGTAGGAAGGCGAGAGTCCACAACATTGAGCCACCGACGCTCTCAGATATATGTAGGTATGCTAAAATATTTTTTAAAATGACATCTTTAACTAGCGACCCGCCCTGGCTTTGCACGGTTGCAACCACAGATTTAATAATAAGAGAAATATGATTAATTATGTGGGTGCAACGCTTATACTAAATACTCGTTTTTAGAAAAATTGTGAACGTTGAATATAAACATTATTTTAATAAATCTCGTAGGGTTCCGCCTGCAATCCGTCGAAAAATTACGTATTTACCCTTGGCAAAGTAAGCGTAAAAATAAAATAATTTACGACATCACATTATAAACCTCAAAAATAACAGGATTTCTCCACTATTTAATGGACGTTATTCATTATACATATACTTCTCTTTCAATGATTCAAAATCCGTTGCGTAGTTTTAAAGATTTAACCAACCATAGGGATATAGGAATCGAGTTTTGGTCGTGAGTTTGACATATATTTAATACCTTAAGAACCACACTTATCATGTTGTTCTCAATATTTTGAAAGAAAGAAAGAAAAAACATTTATTGACCGTGCACAAAAAAAAGAAATACACGAAAACAGTTGCAATAGGACAAACAAACATATAAGACAATGAAATAATTATTTACATTGATACAATAAAATAAAATAAAAACAATTGAAAACAAAACAAAGACACGGACAAAAGGTCCCGCCTCAGCATAAGCCACTGCGACGCAAACGCCGTAGCAGCACTGTTATTCTGGCGGGATTTTGTTAATCATTCAATTTATTTATTTGAAGTGATAAGACAATGGTTTTCTTCTTAAACCTATAACTTTACTCTTGTACTATGAACCCTTATTATTATTTATCGATATAAGTAATTTCACTTTATAACCATAATATCATATTCAACAAAGATGATAGATGGGAGGAGAAATAATCTTTATGAAACAATAACGTTGCTGGGAAAACTAGTTTTAGTATATTTTTAAAATCACAGGCATTGTTTTTATTATTGGAATCTGAACTTGACAAAAACCTGTAGTTCTGGGCACCAATTATTAATGCTTTTAAAAGAACTATCATTGGTTACATATAATTTTATTGCGTGTTATAATCTAAACATAAACAATGTATTGCAAAAATACACTTTTATAGAAAATTTACAACTAAATATTACAAACAAAGCAGTCGCTGACAATTATTATAATACCTACTGATATAATTTTCAATATGTGTTTACACAGAATATTCATCTTCAAATCGTTAATTTTTAGTAATCAAATAACGTATGTATAGAACTGTTTATCCAACCAGTTACAATATCTGACATAACACGGGACTGTAAGCGTTATGAAAGAAACCTCGACTGTAAACATATCCAAGGAGCAGTGCGTAAGAAATGAATCCAGCAAATGCATGCACATATATTTGTAGGGAATACCCGGGAGAGCGTGGATATTATAATATTTATCCGTGCTGTGTTCTTTTGGCAGTCACCCGGCCTTTGAATCGGATAGGGCGTAAATTGAAGTTTATAAATTTGTGTCGTATATACTATGCATGAGATCGCATTTTCGATTTTGGCTCTAATTTAACGGACTATACGATATTTCTCGTAGTAAAACAAAGCCTATGTTGCCAGGTAACTCCATACAAAAAATTATTAAAAATTGGCTTCATCCGTTAAGGCATGAAGAAATAACAAACATATTATTATAATGCTTATTGACATTGTACATATTATTTTAAGTCGTATTTTTCGTTATTAAATGTACAAATAAATATGTGTATATTTTAACATCTATATAAACCTATATGATTCATCTTCATATCATATATTTCTCGTTGGTTTACTGTTTTTTAAAAAGATTAGTAAAGGTTTGAAAACAATGATTTAGTTTGTAGGGCTTGATAGCGGAGCCGCTAGCGCGTTCGGTTGACGATCGCGGATGATAAGTCACTTTCGTAATAATCGGTTATTGGATAGATGGCCGAAGATATGACCACGAGTCTCTCCATGTCTGAAAAAAAATGTTCTGGGCAAGTGTAGGACTCAAGTTCTACCTTCACAAATTGGACTTAAGTTCTACCTTCACTTTTATTTCTAATTATTTTTTCTCTTTTTGATGTTAAGAAGTGTACAGGACGGTGAGGACACATGACAGAGCGACATCGATGGAGACCGACAACTGATGGTAGAGTACTGGTGGTAGAGTCATACAAATTAAATAAAAACAATTGACGATTCAAATGTATCTGTAAAAGATTTATTTGAATAAACATATTTTGATTTGATAGACAGTTATTAGTCTCCATTAATGGCGCACTGCGTCCGACACCACAGACAACAGATGCTAGGTCCCATGTAGGTACCTGGTTATTTTACTAGCTACATTGGCCTTATCGCGAAATCCAGAGTACAAAACATTTCTATTTCACGGGATGATATCTGACACTGCCTGACCTACCCAGACGACCAGTGCCGTATAATGTAATAGGTAAAAAAATAATAATAGCCTATTACTTACTAATAGGCCACTTTCTATAGTTGTACCACCCGTTTGTATTAACTTATAATTTATTGAAAGTTAATTTTATCAACAGAATCATGCTTCTTTCAATTTAAAGGTTTATCTTAAATTATAATTTTCTTTAACAAGTTCATTAATATAATTCCGCCTGTAGTCTTAAATATGCCGCCGATTTACCCGTCCTTTATCTGATTAAATAACTTTAATCAACGTCGAGGTGGCGCCACCTGGCCATTTGCTCTTTTAACTTGCTAATTATAATTGGGTAGGTAACATCGGTTCAGTGCAGAAATACGAGGAAGAGTATTCATAATTATAAATTTATAAAACTTGTCTAGTCTATTTCTTTTATTTTTATTATTTCAGTTGTATAAATTTAACTGGCCCTTCAACTTCAGATTCGCTTTCCACAAGGGTTAACTTAGAAAATATTTTTCCACAATCGTTATGTACGTATATGTACTGGAATTCAAGGCAAAGGCTTCATGGTTATTACATTAACTTTAATTAAATATCAAATAATAAGTATTATTATTCTATTTATTTAATTAAGGTTGTAAATCTCTACATGACTACGTCAAATTTAATGTATACAAATAATAAGCGAATTTGGTCATAGTTTAGCTCTGGGTCAATGGTGTTTGTCAAAATCTTCAACAAACAATCTGCAAATTATAGCCGTGTTAAATCTCATTAACAACATACATCCTATTCAGCCTATCGCAGTCCATGCTGGACATAGGTCTCGCCCATTTTGCGCCAGAAATCCCGGTCCTCCGCTTTTCTCATCCAGCCTCCAACAACATACATAATCAGCATAAATTCAGTACCTTGCCTACAATTAATTCCAAACTTGAAGTATACCGATTGAGTTGAATAATTAAATATATTCTGAAGTAATTCCAGTACCGGAGTACCCTCGCATAACTAGTTTCATCAACTTCTTGTCCAGTGCGAAGCGGTCTTTGGGTTTTCATTGAATTAAATCTACGGGACCGTCTGAATCAAAGAGTTATTACGACTAAGTTGAGCATGAGATGCGGTTTAATGGCAAATTAAATTATGACTTTTAAATACTCTTCAGCTTTAACATCATAATACAATATATTCAGCTGACTGTAGCTTTGCACGTCATAGTTTGGAGTGTTTTGAACCTTTAAAGTTGGCTCAATTTTATTATATTTATTTATTTATAATTACCATATAAAAATGGTTACAATATTTTTATCAAATCCCGTAAAAAAAACTACTAAGGTTTAATTGACAATCTGTACCCTTTATTTTTGGAGTGTAGTCGTTTTTCGAACCTTCACGTTAATTTAATTTTTCGCAATGTGAAACAATATGTACTCCGCCTTATCGAAATCAGAGCGAACTAATTTACCCAAAGGAAAGCACAACCCAGTCACATCTTACGATACTCGAAGAAACAATATGTACTCCGCCGTATCAAAATTCAAACAAACTAATTTACTCAAAGGAAAGCACAACCCAGTCACACCTTACGATACTCGAAGAATCTAGAAAATGTACCGCAGTATATTCAGCACAGCACGGATCGTCCATAAAACGCGTACGCACATGCCGACTCACTATAAAAAATGTGCCTCTACAACGTGGGGTCACGTAAACACGTACTGCAAACTTTATATTTTCGAAAAGATAGGTGCTTTCTTCGTGATGTAATATTAAGCCGTATAAAACATTTTGCGACGTGACTTCTCCCTTGAAAAAACGATGCGTTTAAATCTGACCATTTTATGGGATACATTTACTAAATTAAATCTTAATTTATAATTGTAATAATTTACGTCGGGAAATGGCATACAGTGTAAACTTATATTTTACAAGTTTCATTAATTAAATAACTTAAGCAATCATATAATGACTGTAAGATATGTATGTCTAAAAAAAATTCATCCTCCGCCTATTGTATGAAAAATATGGCTTTTTTATGATGTAATTTTTACACTCGAACAAAAGAGTCGATAGCGTAATATTTCTTTTTCCTTTCTTTCTAATATATTTTTATTAAGAATTATCGCAGAGGGTTTTCAGTTATTATAGCATTTATTATTTTGCATTTATTTAAATAGTTCGTACATTAATAATAGACCTGAAGACACATAGTACTACATATTTGTATTAATTAAAACACACTTTCTTCAAAACGCTTCATGTATAAGACACCTTAAAGTAACCCGTTTTCCTTTGCTTTTTACTTTCAAATGATCAAATATTTACATTCTGAAATTACCCTGGAAATGCATCCAAAACTGAACTTCTATATAGGACAAATTAATGGCGCATGTAATATGTTCTAGCTTAGATAATGTAGTTATCCAAGTCACACTTGGGTGCGTCATCATCTCACATGGTCGCTCTGCGTCCATCATCTAACCTAATATTGTATTATATTATACCTAATATTGGTTGTATATACCACGTTTCTATAATGTTGATTGAATAACCCAATAATAACTATATTTGTTTAATTTTAAGATACCCATTTGTTGTAATGGCTGAGACTGCTACACCAAGGGTTCCGGGTTGGATCCCCGGGCAGTTTAAATATTTGTGTGTATGAACATGTTTGTTTGTATTGGTCTGGATGTATTATATGTATGTATTTAAAAAATATGTAAATAAGTATATTTATCAGTTTTCTAGTACACGTAATACAGGCTTCACGCTTAACTTGGAGCTAGATGGAGTTGTGCGAATGTAAAAAAAACCGGCTGATGTAGTTAGCAATGGATGAATTGGAAATTTGCTATCACATAGGTACCTCTCAGAAGCATTTCTTCAATTTAATAACGACAAACATTTTTCCACAGAACCAATAGCAAACTTTGTATCGTGCTGATTTATTCTAAAGTTTTATACATTGAAACACCCAGACCAATACAGACATGTTCACGCACACAAATGTTTGTACTGCTCGGGGATCGAACCCTGCACTCTGGGTGAAGTAGTCGACGTCTTATCTATTACTCCAAATGGGTCGTCGATGGGGCCTGATGGCGTTAGTGGATATTTATTTCATTAAAATGAATAATTATCGTTAGGCAACATTTATTTCACAATCATATACACATAATTATCCTTTAGGTAAGTACGCTACGCCTATTAGGGTTACGTACATAAACCTTTGACAATTTGTCAATACTTTGAAAATGCTGTTGTATTTGTAGGTTAATAGCACAAAACGCGTTTTCAGAGGAGCTTTAGATCGCATAATCAAAGGTCTTGGGTTCGCTTCGTCACGGTTCGTCACCGCTGTCGTGTCTCGGCAAACGCGCAAACATTACAGTATTTGCACTTTTTCATGTTCCACGCATCAAAGCGCTGTCTTCGCAATGTACATATTAAACGTCTGTTAAATTTCCTTCTTGAATTCATGTTAGAATAAGAGTTTAATCGGTTGAAAAGCACTGAGTCATGTTTGTTCTGCCTTACGAATAAAAACTCCTTTTTTTTAATAATTGTTATAATTAATAATAATAATCAACTTCTTTAGTAAGATATCTGAACGAGGATCTAGTGACATAGGATTTATTGTAACAGAAGACATCGTAACATAAGGTATATTATTCAATAACAATAGAAGTCTTAAGGATTCAGCAAACACAACGCACAGTGCAACGGATGTGAATCCCCTAAAGGTAAAACACTTAACCTACTGTTCCTTAAACCTAACTTTGTTCCTTTATCCTGTAAAAGGAAGCATTGTTAAAATATGTTGAAGACGACTACAATAACAGAGGTTTAGTAATTCTGTACAGGAGAAAAGGTGCTCTTGTAACATTGAATCAACTAACCGCACAAGTAAACTTCCAAATATTGCGGCGATACAAGTATCTCCAATGTTAGGACCATAGTTTCAAAATAATTTTATTTACCTAATATTTTTATCTCTATTCATTATCTATTCTGCGCAACAGAAAACTGTGTGACTAGTTTAAATTACGAGTACTATTAATGGAAAATTAATAAATAATTATAAAAAGCAGATTTGGTTTCGTTAAAAAAGTAGGACAGTGTATTTCAGTTCATTGTTCAGGTATTTAATTAGTGAAATGGCTTAAAGGAATGTCTTCAGGGCAAAAGCTAACACCTGGGTTATTAAAAATGTCGGACGACAATGGTCTGTGATTGCAGCGTCGAGTACTCACAACGCTACCAATAACTGGGGTCTTACTGGATGAAACAGACGGTTCTCGAATCATCTATAATACGTTCATGAACAGAAGCTCAAGTTAATAATTTGAACCTGAATTGATTTTCACTTAACTGATTGCTAAATCGAACTAAGTTTACATTATATCGTCTTCTAATTTTAATAGCTCTGCGCAATTTTAATCATTTAAGGTTTGCTTTTACTATAGTTGGTTTTATGGCCAAAAATTTGAAGAATTACTATTTTAAGTGTATTTTGACGGTCTTCTTGGTCTCATTCCAGTTAAAGAGTAGTTTAATCAGGCGGCAATCTGGTTTTCCTTGACTAGACTTGTCAAATCCTAGTCCAAAGTCAAAGTGTTCCCGTATAATGGAAATGAAAAATGTTTATTTAGTTTAGGTCCTTACATAATACTTATGAATGTCAATAAGCTACAACTGGTTCGGACGGTAGTTTTCCTCTGAGAAGAACCCAGCAAGAAACTCAGTTGTAAGTAACTGTTTTAAAAAAAAATGTGTTAGAAAATAGGAACAGAACCCTTCTGCTCTTAAGGTTTGCTAAATGAGGCGAATTTATTTGATGGCTGGCGTTATGATATGCAATTATTATGCGATGCTTCATACTTAATATTTTAATATCGATACTTTAATTTGTTTCTACAAATTTATTTTCTTTGAAAAACTGGGAGCTAAGAATCTCCATTACTTTCTTTGTAATCATGACTTTTATGAAGTGAAAAGATTGTGGGTAAAATCAATGGTATGCTTGTTGCACAGCTGACTCTATAGCCTGTCGTTTTTCGGGAGCGTTGAATGCGACCAAATAAAAATGTTATGCTACTTAGATGTGAACTTTCATCTGAAATCTCAACATTTAATTGGCCATTAATGCAGTCTGCGTATTTTTATTCATCCAGGTCAATTACTTTGTCCAATCGTACATTTAATATCTGCATAATGATCTTTCTTATTTCTGTTGTTAGATTTGATTACAGAGTTTAGTAATTACCTTTGTCGGTCCCTGAAAACAGAAACAATAAGATTATCTTCTTTGTACTTCATACTGTGTATTCACGTTTCGATGAAAACTTTATGAGTGTACCGAATTTAAATGCTAAAGTTAACCGCCATTAAAAAGTTTCAAAACGGAAAAAGTATTCATAATCCGGTCAGAAACGAAAATACCCACTGAGAATACTCGTAGTTCCGTCGGGAAATTATGCTAAAACAATAAAAAATGTTCTGGAAGTTTCGGGGCGTTCTTTTCGCAACGTTTATGAGCATGCCTCAATTAATAGACTTCCAAGTTTCACCATCTTGTTTAAAACAAACCTGTTGGTGTCTTACAAAATGCGCCAGATGATGCCCCAATTTTTTTATAAATTTTTATTATTATCTATCAACCAATGACATGTGGTCGGGGAAACAATAACTACTAAGACCACTTAGGTATATATGTTTTATTTAACAGTTGAGTGTGAGTGTGTGTGTGTTTTACTATGACTTAAATAATAACTATACCCATAGTATATGGTATAGTCGACATTATATTCTATTATTCTAGATTACAAGTATTTTGTACATTATATTTCACACGCTTTAAATTACTGTTGTGTTGTAAGAATACCGTTGATAAAATGGAACTTATTATTAAATATGGGTTGAACGCGTACGCCGTATTGCATTAACCAGAACATGTTCTATGTTTCCATTTTAACTGTCGTTTATGCTCTGAAGCTGAGTGCATTGCCTAATAGACATTTCAAATGTAATATTTAGGTACGCCAAAACTTATACTGACGCGACGTGCACTAGCTTCATAGAAGCTTTATATACGTACGAATAAGAGCATGCACACTACTGTTTTGTTTTGAAAACATAATCTCCTTAAGTTGTCGAGCTAACAAAATCAAATGCCAGTAAAAAAAATAACAATTGTTGATTTTCTATCGTCATCTTTTATACTAAATATAGACACAGTATAAAAAAATATTGACGAAAGTCCATAAACCTGAGTTATTACTTTAACTATTTACTGTCGCGTATTACCGTATTTATTAGGATTCGTAGCCAAATTGCAAAAAAAACGGAACCCTTATAAGATTCGTTAGTCTGTTTTTTGTCTGTACCGTCCGACGGTATGTCACACCCTTTTTCCTCCAATCTATATAGCACTACTCTATTTCAAACGTTGTAAGAATATGTATTCTGTGAACCGCTATTAGTGTTTAATAAGAAACTTGGAAAAAAATATATTTTGCGGTTGAAACTATATGATTTACATGACCATAAAATCTAACAAACGAAATTTGTTTGAACATTTCTGTCTGGTAGTGTTTTATTTATACGTCATAACGGTGAACCACTATTTTTTCATAGTAAAGTGGAGTAGGTGCCTACGTAAATAAAAATAATTTTATTTTATGTAACTTGCTGCTGGGGAACCCTCCACGGGTGAGTCTAACTCGTGCTTGGCCAATTTTTTTTGTATAGTTATATCTTTATACATACAATAGGCAAAAAAAATAAAAAAAATAATATGGGATTTCTGAAAACCTTGGAAAATTATGATCCTTTTTAAATATCAGTAGTAACAAATGTTAGTATAATCTCATATAAGATCGAGTTTATCAATAGTATCTATTATTAATAAAAAAAATATTTTAACGAAAATTATAAGGTTACTAATAAAGAAGCTTATATCCTAGTCAAATAGGTGTATTATACTGTGGTGAGATCTGACAACTGTTCTTGAAAGGTCAGATGATCGTAATCTTCTCCATTACGTTGGACGCATTTGCGAAGTTAAAAATGAGGTCCGATACGGTAACCCACACCAATGAGCCAATGTCACAGGTGGTATATTTGGTAACCTCACACCAATGAGCCAATGTCACAGGTGGTTATTTTGGTAACCTCACCACCAATGAGCAATGTCAAGGTGGGTTATATTGGTAACCTCACACCAATGAGCCAATGTCGCAGGTGGTTATTTTATTACTTGGTTACTTTTATACCATTGTGCATTTAGCAATGTCATGTTGCCAACTGAATTTAGAAAAAACTAGAAGCTTTCGCTGTCAAGTATTACGTAAAATGTAACGGATATTAAAAATATTTTCAAGTGTTTCTCGAAAAAGTCACGTGTGATAGAATAACTCGTTCCAGTATTCGAGAATACACTCTTACACCATTATAAATGTAGCAAGGCTCCTCAGAGCCTTAGACCGAGAGTGGTGAGAGCAAAATTGTTTTGTGTTGATTAAACCGAAGTTGTGAGGATAACGAATTCAATGTACCGCCTGCTTTAATGCCTGTAGAGCAGTTGTAGTGCTATGATTTGATCTTATTATATTTCTCGTCTATTTAATGGCAATGAGGAAAACACTGTAAACACCAAAGTTTATATTGATTTCACATTTATCTGTGATCGGTTGTTAATTAGCGCACCTATAGTCTCTTTATTTTTTTCCAAAATCAAACAGGAGGTTATACCTCAATTCTACCGTATACATGCTTTTTTACATAATACAGTCAACCAGTAAACTATAAAGAAAAAAAATGTTCCCTAAAGAAATTCGAAAATATTGTTATATTTACAATAAATACTTATAAAATAAAAGAAAATAATTAAAATATTACAACCTTAACACAGATACAATTGCAGTGGTGAAGATACAAATATTTCTATACTAGATGACAAACTTCTAACCTGTAGTTAGGCTCCATCTGTGGAAACACGTTTATAGTGAGTGAGCTCCAACGTACTATTATTATAAGTTGGTTATCAATCAATCAATGATCCCAGCTAAATACTATGGTTTTTGAGATGATTGAGTTCCGTATATTTTTTAGATTGTTAACTGACATTGAAATAACTGCTTCTTTAGCGCGTCACTAAGATACAGTTGTTACTTTCTATCTTATTAAGTGTTAAATATATCCGTTACACTAGTATGAATACACGATTACAGTATCATTACTGTATTTTATCACTTAAAGTACTATTATCGTATGGTTCAATCTATCGTTTCTGAGAACATAATTATTGTGTGAACATACATTGAAATATTTTGAAGTATTTTAAACCATAAAAGCAATAAAACGTCGCGTTCTGTATCGGATCGCATTATTTAATGGGGTCTAAATTTAATTGAATTATTGGAATTTACTAATCTGTAAGCTACAAATAGAGCGTTTTAAATCTTGCACAGGATAGTGTACCTTAAAATGAGTTAACAAGCCAAGCAAATGTCTGAAGGACTCGGGTTCCGCAGATATTAATAATTCGAATATGACTCATACAACAATATTAAAGGTAACACGATTTGAAATAAAAAATATGGGTTTACACAACGGTTTATTACCACTTATTTTGCATAATTATTTTATTTATAAAGATTTCAGAATTATATCGTTCTTAGTTTTAGACAATTATGTTTCAATGTTCTCTATACACATATACTACTATAACTATGTAATGGTAGCTTTTTAAAAGATAAGTACTTACTCTGACTTTGAAAATATAATTATTTGAACAACCAATTTAGCGTAATGGTTGAGATGTCGGCTACACTATAGCTTCCAGGTTCGATCCCTGAGCTGTACAAACATGTGTGTGCATGTTGGTCTGGGTGTTTTTATGTATATTGTTTGTATATACAAAAAAAAGTTATTGAGTACGTTTATCCGTTGTTTTTAGAACCCACATTACAGGCTAATACTGAGTTTGGGGCGTAATGGCGCTGTGTGTGTGCTCAGAAACAAGTCTTGGTTTTAAATTGGCAATGCCCTAAGAAATTCACCTTTACTATTATCTATGAAGAACTATTGTATACCAACATAAACAATAAAAATGATATGAATCTAATATAAAAATGAATCGCAAAATGTGTTGGTGAGCGCATAACTCAACAACGCATGGACCAATTTGGCCAATTCTTTTTTTTAAATGTTCGTTGAAGTCCAAGGATGGTTCTTACGGCGAGAAAAAATCGAATAATTGCCGGGAAAACCCTAAAACAGCCCTTTTCTTTTTCACATACCAACGTTTTCTAACTAAAACGTAGAATCAATTTGAGCTTAATTGCTATTATCATAAAGTTCATATTAAATTACAAGCACTCACTGTTATCTAAGAAATGTAGGTGTGTTCCTAACGTCAAAAAGTAAATGTGCACTTTCTTACCGCTATACAAAGTTCAAATTCAATCATATCTATCAAAACAGTGTGCGTGTTGGAGTTGGAGCACAGAATACGTTGTTGGAGGATTTAATGTCGCGTTCAGAAACTAAAAAAAAGTGATCGCGGACCCGACCAAATTGAATAGTCACAAAATATAATAATAACAACTTGGTCGGCTTTGCGATATTATTTCTTTTGATTTACTTTTGGCACGTGACAAAAAAAAACATTGGTATGGCTTTAAAGGATTCGACTTCAAGTCATATCAGATTAAAAAAAAAAAAAAAAAAAAACAACTGTCAATATCGATTTGCCGCCTTCGCCGGACATCGTTTATCACAAAGCACTACAATGAAAATAGAACTGATATTTTTTTTGTTAATAATTATGATTTACATGATTAAAATTTACAATTAATTACTTTTGAACTTTTTTTACTTACGTTTGAAATACTTATAGTGTTTTATTTAATTATTTTTAATTTACACCAAATTATTACCAGGGTGACGGTTCTGTTCAGGATATTTTTTGCAAAGAATATAATAAAAGGAACAAAACACTGCCACATTACAATTTTTTCTGACAGGACGAAGTCTGTCGGGTCAGCTAGTGAAATATAAAGATAAGGAACCCTGAAACCGTTTGAAGTGGAAACGGACCGAGTTGCCGAATCTAAAAGCTATCAGCTTGGGCAAGACAATAATAATATTAACGGAGCATCATTTCCAATTCTGTTCAGATTTGTTTTGATTGAAGGAAATGACTTAAATACAACGTTGTTTTTTATATACCATAAAAAATAAGAGCGTTGGTGGCTCACTGGTGTGGACTGTTGGTGGTATGGAGGGTGCAGGTTCAAAATCCGCGCCGCGTACATCTTTTCGAATTTTTAAAACTATATGTCCGTTGATCCAACGCTCTTACGATGAAGGAAACCATCGGGAGGGAACTGCGCACGCCTGCAAAGAGATTCAAAGTTTGTGCGTGTAATCAACCATTCCGCACTGGGCCCTCGAGGACGACTGCACAGCACTATTAAGCCCAAACTAAGCATTTAGCTTGTATGATGGGTCCTAAACAACGGAAAAACATACTTTACATTTTTGGTTTGTAAATTCAGACATAACATATATATAGAAAACACCCAGGCCACAACAAACAGACATGTTCATGCTCACAAATGTTTGTACTGACGGATATCGAACCGGAACCCTGGGTGTAGCCGACGTCTCAACCATTACATCAAATGGGCCGTCAACAATAACAGACAGTCGTGTCTCCGAAGGAGCTACACATGTTTTCAGCTGCAATACTTAATACTTCATCATCAGCCTATAACGGTCCACTACAAGGAACAAGCCTTCCCGCTTAGCACAATTATTGGGAGATTCGGGCCGTAAACCACCAATCGGATCCAATGCGTATTGAAATACTTTTCATCATGATTTTTTTAAATGACATTCACACAGTGCCATCTAGACATATATTATGGGTATTATGGGTACTGAACAACGGATAAACATACTTTTTTATATACATATGCAACACAAATGGGTCGTCAAAAAAACCCCTTATAATTTGACGACCCATTTGGTGTTGCGGTTGAGAGTCGCGCCGCAACCAAGGGTTCCGGGTTCGATCCCGGGCAGTAGCAAACATTTGTGTGCATGAACATGTCTGTTTGTTATGGTCTGGATGTTTTCTATGTATAATATGTATGTATTTACAAAAAAATTATATATGTATGTTTATCCGTTGTTAAGTACCCATAATACAGGCTTAACGCTTAACTTGGGGCTAAATGGCGCTTTGTGAATATCAGTAGATTTATTTATTTAAATCGCGACAGCTAAACCAAAACCACTGGATGAAGCTATCTTAAATACCATCTTACGATTGAAGTTTACAATCACATTTATATTATGAAATTTAACCTCACCACCTCAATACATCTTCGATAATGCTGTCATTGAGTATTCTATATAATTTTAGTCCGCTTCTCTCTATTGCAGTCCACTGCTGGACATAGGTTTCCCCATTTTGCGCCAGACATCCCGGTCCTCCGCTTTTCTCATCCAGCTTCCACCAGCGACCTTTCGTAAGTCGTCGGTCCATCGGGCTGGAGGGCGTCCTACGCTACGCTTGCCAAGACGCGGTCTCCACTCCAAAACCCGTCTGCTCCAACGGCCATCGGTTCTGCGACATAAGTTACCAGCCCACTGCTACTTCAACTTGCTGATCCGGTGGGCTATGTCGGTAACTTTAGTTCTCTTACGGATTAAATCATT
>PQWD01011825.1:0-18422 GCA_019425675.1 Leucinodes orbonalis
ATGATACAGAAGATAGGGTACCATTCAAAAAATATTTTCTTACATGATGTTACATGAATATTCGACCCATTTGTATATTCATCGAAACCAAGTTTCTATAATACCAATCCCAAATAGCTTAATAGGTGACGTTAGAGCTAATGAAAAAAAATGCCTTTGATTTAACCGCCCGTGACAGTTATTGTTGGACTAATAGGCCTTCTTACGGATAGTGAGGGGTTCTGCCATAACCAAGATATGCAAAAAGATTATTAACAACACATAAAAGGTTATTTTAAATGAGAGAACGCTTCTCTCCATTCAGCGCTGAATCTTTTACCAAAACTTAAGTCTCCTTTTACAGCACTCGCGGAGTGAGTAGGCATGGTGACAAGTATATTTCTAGATTTTAGAATTCAACATACGGAAAATTTTATGGTTAAATATACTTGTAATTGATTTGGAATCTAACGTAAAAGTAGTATAATTGCCAAACAGATAAAACAGAAAAACTACTTATAAACGCTGAATCAGAGTTGCTGGTTGTAGAAATCTTTGCAAAAATTTAGGTATAGTCCAAGCAGCAGATTCAACGGCTGTTTTAATGAGGGATACATTTTCTACCAACCAACTGACTGACTGACTCAGGACTGATCAATGCGGTATTTGTTAATCTTGCGTGGACCATAACAATCAACATCGAGATATTTCGTATATCATAATTCAAACACAAATTATATGAAATAAAAAAACCTACAAACCGTCATAAACTCGCTCAAACTCGTGATTAAAACGAAACACTGCAAAGCCGCTACGAAACATTAAGAGCAGCCTGCAAATCTGCACTTTGCGCTTTTTACGACTCGCACAAACTTTATGGTGCCCCTTGCTTCTGATAAACATTCCTAAGGGGGAACATAAAGTTCTAAAATTAATTTATTGCACGTGCTTTTGTTTATAACAATGTGAACTCCTGCGAAATGCCGCCGCGTAATTTTGTCGATTAATGTATAATCAAATATCTAATTATGTTACGGTTTGATCAATTGATTGGAAATTTCATTACCGACTCGTGTTAGAGCTGAGATATTATGAAAATATTGAAATAGGATCCTAGATAATGAAATGTCTTTAATTTAAACGTTAAACTGTGTAGGTTCATTTGGTGTTGTCAAATGAGGAAATGAAAGTGAACGATAATTTTAAGCTTCAATCCATATCTGGTATATCTGGTATACATCTTTGGTAATTTATATTTTAATAATAAACCCGATAAATTAAACTGACGATATGTAAGAAAAGTACTATATCCATGTTATAATTTATTTTAGGTATATGAGCATACAGTGAGCCGGGTGCTTCAGGTATGTTGGTAAGTGATGCAACCGATCACAGATTTTTGAGATTTTTAACACAATTGACATAATATCAGAAATATCAAAATTCGAATCCCGCGCCGAATCGTATTTTTCCTAGTTTGGTTAGGACATTACAGGCTGATCACCTGATTGTCCGAAAAGTATGATTCCGTGCTTGGCGGACATGTTAAGCGTCGGTTCCGCTACATTTTAAGACAATAGTTGTTAACATCCAACAATCCGCATTAGACGAACGTGGTGGTTAATGACCAATCCTCCACAGCTATGCTGTGCCGCAGGTTATGCCCTACAATGGGCCATTATAGGCTGATAATGATGGACTAAATCTATTGCTCTATTACATATAAATGAATTTAGAGTGTCTGTTTGTTATATCGAAATACAATATTTTTATGCATATGAATATTATACGGTACATACGCCAAAATAACAATTTTAAAATGTTTGTCTGTCTGTTTGTTCCGGGTAATCTCTGAAACGGCTTTGCCGATTTTGGTCGGGACTTTGTTTTGGTAGGTAGCTGATGTACTAAGGAAAAACATAACCTAATTTAATATTAGAAAATACATTTATTTTAGAAATAAAGCTATGTTGCACCGCACGGCGGCGCATCACGTGAGCTGCGAGTTTTTTTGTTACTGCGGAAGAATATTATATACGCGGTAACACCCGGGGCACAGCTAGTATTTTAAATAATACAAGGTATTGAAATATCGAAATTTAACTGTAACATTCGTGCATAATTAAGACGCAGAATATGCTCAGGTGACATTGGCACGCCCACGTCGCATGTATGTAAACAGAGTGACCTTCCGACAGCACGGGTGACCTCTGAATCCGTTGCACACGCGACGACACATGTCTCTTATGCTATATGTGAGCTACGACATGGAGCAACCACAGTTGCTATTCAACCGTTCATATATTTGACGACCCTTTGGTTAATGGTAGAGACGTCATCTAATACACCAAGGTTCCGGTCTATTCCAGGCAGTACAGACTTTTGTGTGCATGAACATGTCTGTTGTTTTTGGTCTGGGTGTTTTCTGTATTTAATATGTATGTATTCCAAAAAAAGTATAAGTATGTTTATCCTTTATTGAGCACCATACTACAGGCTTCACGATTAACTTGCGGTTAAATGGCGCTGTGTGAATGTCAGTGGATATTTATTTATTTAGCGGAAAATGATGCCTTTAATTACAGCAAATAGACATGGTTATATGTTGAGCAAAACCTGAATTTACGAGAGAGATCATATACAAAATCTGTTACTTCTGTTAGTATCCTTATATAACATATTCTCCCGCCTAATGCTATATGGCAATATTACTGACTAGGATAAAAAAAAACAAATTCTTTGAACTAAATGTAAAGGCTGTCACTACGCAAGGGATAAAAATATTTGTAAACAGTCCACCGACAATTTAGATTTTATAAGGAAGACTGTGTGGGAGGTAACCATTTGCATTCATAACTACATATACTATGATTCACTATACTTACAAATAACTGTTACAGCTAATTCATAGATCACTAAATTAGGTTTCAGCTATTACGTTTCATTAAAAAACAGCTTTTAATATCATTTGACTAAATCTGGAAATTGTATAAAAATAATTTAAACCTTTTATTTTATTCAACGACCCATGTAGTGTAATGTTTGAGACGTCGGCTATTACACCAAGGGTTCCAGCCAAATCTCTGGGCAGTACAATGTATTGTGTGCATGAATATGTGTATTTGTTTGGGTGTTATCTATGGATAGTTTGTATTTACAAACGTATACTACAAACTATCCGTTGTTAATACCCATTTTACATCTTGTCCCAAATTAGATGCTAAGTTTGCGACTAGATGGCTTGTGAATGTCAGTGAATATTTATTTTATGATCATTTTTATTGTTTTGTTACTTATTTTAAATGCGAACAAAATGATAAATGAATGAGTCAATATCTTACAATATATTTTATTGTGAAGAATAATTATAAAACAACAATGTTGCCAATTAAGGTACCTCAATCAGACATTAGTAATGCATTGCGATGGAACTTGTACGATATTTCAATGTGAAATATGTACAAGTTCAACTCTAAAAATTTTAAGTCTAAAATTTAGATAAATTTACTTAAGTAATTACAATTTTTAAATTACTACAACAGTATTTGTGTTGAATGAAATTTATCTAACAAAGCAAATGCTGATAAAATAAGAAAAGTGTACCCAACAGCTGTAGAAGCGGAATCAGTTTGGTTACCACCACCTCCTCCGTTGTCATCACCATCACTGCCTCCGCCTTCACCACCATTGCTGTCACCTCCATCACTGTCGCCATCACCACTACCATCGTCTACGCCATTGCCATCGCCACTACCTATATTGATGTCACCATCAGTTCCCCCGCTACCATTCGTGTCACCACTGCCGGTTTCATTACCACCATTATTATTACTATCATTCCCGCCACTTTCTTCACCATTTCCATTACCACTTTGATCAGTGTTACCATCTTCTGTTCCATTAACATCACGTATATTTATTTTCCAATTACTTTGTGCATCCAAAAAGTGATGTTCGTAAATTTCATTCCAAAATGTCATCAATACAGGGTGTGGATTATTAAATCTATTTCTAAAGTACTATTAACTGCACCATTAATTTCACTCTCATCAAGTACTCTGATATAATGAGAATTCTGTGCGGTATATGGTTGCCATTCAACTTGAGATGTTTCACTGAATGGGGCTAGGTATAAATAAATTTAATTGGATGATATGTATTGGTAAGTCAAAATAAATCAACTACAGAAAGTTTGCGAGCCTAAATTAGGACAGAACTTAAATAAGGAACTATGGAACTCACCCATATTGGCAAAATTAGTCCATCTTTCAATTAAAATATCGGCGACGGTTAGGTCTTTATCGGCTATGTCATCATTTTCCAAAATAATAGGTATTTCATAAAACAAATATGCTAGTTCTTCACTATGGGCTGCGCTGTCAACTTCAATCGGTCCAACAAATGGTTGGCCTAAAGTACCTTTGTAGGAGAATTGATATAAATACAAAGGCGAAGAAGAGCTTTTTGATCGTAGATTGACTTCTCTTAATGCTGAAACTAAAATCATTGTGTCTCCCTGATAGTGTATGAAGCTTTTTAAATTATCCTGAATAGAATTATTGGCAAAGTAGAAACTTCGTACATTAGCTGCTACTGTATTCATAACATCATCAGTCTGAAATTCCAGATCAGCTTGCAAAAAATCGGTAAATTTAGTATCCATTCTTTCTAGCCATTGTGATTCTATGACTTCTTCCGCTCTTATAGTACCTTCATAGTCTACAAAACCGGTAATGAATGGAATATCTAAAAAGTTTCCCTGGGATATAATTTCAAATGGTGTTTTTGCTAAGAATGCTGGTTCGGCTAACTCTTCTCTTTCTACACAAGGAGCAAATACCAAAGAGTTGTCACTTAAATCAAATTCATTAATTATTGCCATTAAAGCAGGTACACTGACTCTTGTGAATACCTCTGAAAGTTCTTCAATAGTATTGACGGTGTGGCCAAGCGCCTCTGCTACTTTTACTGCAGAGGCTAAGTTATCTCTACTCACAGCCCAAGGCGCTAAAGCATTCCCACTTTGAGTTATTGCTCCATGAACGAGGTCCTTTGACATAGGTGATAAAGTTATCAAGTCGACCGCTGCAGCTCCACTTCCGTGACCAAATAAAGTGACATTGTTCGGATTACCCCCAAACCCCGAAATATTTTCTTTGATCCAAGTCAAACCAGCGATTATGTCTTTAAGGCCAGCATTACCTGGGGCTATTTCAGTACCAAGGCAAAGAAAGCCAAAGATAGATTCTCTAAAATTTAGAGATACCACTATTACATCTTTTTCCACAAAGTGCTTGAAGGACAATTCATTTTCGTAAACTCTATCAAACTCCCTTCCTTTGACCCAGACCATGACTGGCAAACTGCTGGCTTCACCTAAAGAAGGTGTAAATATATTTGCCACCAGGCAGTCTTCTGTTCCTTCGAAACCTACTCCAAGAGGGCGGACGCATTTTATATCTTTTCGATCTGCAATAAAAGCGTCGGTGTAGGATGGAGGTGGCAGAGGTGCCTGAAAGCCAAAATGTAAAAAGTAATAAATCACTAAATATATACGTACTTATTATTACCAAGACGTGTATCGGAATATTTTAACAATTTCTTATTAAACTTGAATTTAATAAATAAGCAATAAAATTCAAAGATTGGAAATGTTTATTTTGATTATCAACATTTAGAAACCATTATGAATTATTTAGTTTAAATCATAATATAGAATATATTACGTATTGTTACCTTGAATCTGTGAGTGCCTGCGGTAGAGTCGGCATACGGTATACCATAAAACTCAAAATATCCCCATCAGATGCAACAGATCCCACCACAGCACCCTGTGCTGTGCTCACCATGGGTAAAAAAGCAACATCATTACCCAAAACACTCCCTATTACGCATAATAGAATAATTGTAGAAAGAGACCACATGATGCTCGCAGGTTAGCATTTGCACTAAATGATCTAAATAATATGTCAAATGTGTCGATCATTGTATCGATAAGATTAGAGCAGATCTTTGTTTTCAGATCAGCAGAGTACAGATAATGTTTGTGTTATCATTACGCGTTGATAACGATCTATTTGACCGAATATTTCTATATAATATTGCTGCGGTAAATATTTGCGTATGTGCTGTAAGGAGGCCAGAACTTTTGAGGCTGGTAAATGAATTGCATTTTACACAATGTTAACATTTTTCTTATGACGCTTATTGACAAAATAAATTAAGATCTTGATCAGCATTTACGGGGCCCAAAGTACCTACATCGTATCAGAATTCAAATAACCATGCTGGAACAATGGACAAGGCTAACTGAAACACTCACTTGATCATCGGGGAGGATTTACAGACGTTGAGGATATTCTGCAGAGGATTGTACGAGGAATATGACTATAAAGCAAATGAGGGGTTTTTTAACTCATATGAAATGATTAACGAAGTAAATATAAACCGAACTCAATGATCAAATCAGTTTTATGTTTTGAGCCTAAACCCGAAACCAGGTCAATAACCCCATTAAAGTTACTGTGCAGAAAAAAATGTGTCCCTTCAAAACCGTTGGTTTAGAGGTACCGCGCCCTTAGTTTTTGATATTCAATTTTGTGCCTCAACACTGTCGCTATAAGAGTGACTTTTTTGCTATTTTTTTCAGTGGTTCCCTTGGCGGGAGGAGGGTTCAAAATGTGCTCGACATATGCCGACACCCGCGCCGCTTTGTTTTCATGAGAATAACTGATTCATGGACCCTCGTAATGTCTGAAATATTTTCTTTTTATTCAGTTAATAAGCATTTCTGAATCATCGCTAATCGCTGTATTGTAATTTCTAACGATTATTATTTTTGCTTTAAGTAGCTTTACGTACATTTTCTAAAAGGGATTTTATTAGTACAAGTAAAGGTAATGAGCATTTTTAAAAACTTCCATTCAAATAAATATAACAGCTTAAATTGAAAACCTTTATCTTAAAAGACTTATGTAAAAAAAATAATAAGAGGTGTAAGTAAATTATGTTAAAATAGGTACCATTCTTATATCGTACAAAGGTACGTCGTAATAACAAATATATTCAATCAAACATTTTAAAGAGAACACAAAATTAGATATTGTTATAGTACGAATAAACACAACATGGTTGTGTTTGATAGTAGGCTATTTTACCACCAATTTTTGAATGCGTTGATTCGAATACGAATAAAATATATTCAGGCAAAAGGAGTATTAAACTATTATTGTTATTATTATAAAGAAGCGCATGTTCGTGTGAACAAAATTCTTGACTGAAATGACGCTAATTTATCTTTTGAAATATGGTATTAAAAACAAATATTGGTACAAATAAATGTTAGAAAACGTCGCATTTCATCTAATTTCTGTTATCTATGGTCTCCCAGGCTGAAGATGCGATGGTCTCACATGTGGTACACCACGTGGGGCTTACGCAAAAAATGAGTTTAGTAATCAGCATACGTTTAAAATGACATAGAAATGAAAACCTAACATATCGACAATGTAATAAAGTAGAAATTTGCATACCCCGTTTTGGGTTATCTGTTCTTTTGACCGCAATAGCTTACCTTGTGGGAGACACCAATGGGACAGGCGAAAGGTTACATTATGCTTAGCACATTGTTCAATATGCATCTGAAACGTAGGATTTGTGACAAAAAACAAATGTAGGCCACACGGACTTCACGGCATTGCGTTATGTTTACTATTTTTTCAATAAGATTTCTTTAAATTTACAGTTTGAGCTAAGGTTGGCGTTTTCAGTCTAAAACAACCAAGTGTATAGTTTAGCAAAATTTTCGAAAAAAAAACGTGATGAGTTGCATATACCTAATGGAAAATCATTATTATATCATTTAAGCAATGGTTTGGTTGTTCATTAATAAAATTTTGCCTCTTCACGGCATTATGCTTAACAAAAAGATGATAGGTTTTACTTTATGATGGTTGATTCCTAATCCTGACAAATACTGCCACACAGTTTGACTCTGCTGAACAGCGATATAGTTTTCGTTAATATAAATTAATTCAATATGTTATATTAAATTATTGCATTACAGGTTAATAAGAGGCATAGTTTTGTTTCGCCGGTAAAGCCGTGAAAACAAAAATGTCCTATATTTAAAAAAATATAAATTAACATTACATTTTACTTGGAGTAAATAATTATAAACAGTCACATGCAATCAAATGCATACCTACGTATACAGTAGGTATCTCAAATTATTTTTGCTCTTGATAATATTATGACAAAAAAAATAGCTACATTCTATAAAATTTGTATATACTTTTTAAATAGGTAGGTTTTGTTTTTGTAACCTCAACAGTATATTAAACATACGAGTATAGATGATATTAAATTACATTAAAGAATATGCGGTTTGATATGCCCTAATTTCATGTTCAATACTTTAGTTTACTTCAAACGAGGTAAATAGAATAACAAACTCTCGATAACTTCCTTGACTCCGGGCGTGATGTTGTTCTAATTAGTTTCTGCTTTTTATTATGAGTTGGCCAGAGGGCGCTATGGTCACGTATCCGTTAGTTTACAGCTTTGTTGTGCACCGCGATTGTTTTACCTAACGGAATAGGGCTACAAATATCGTAGAAGATTTTTTCAATAAATAAGTTAGGTGCCTTGTATTAAGACACTGATATAAGTCAAGTGATGAAATAGAATAAGTGAATGCGAAATTTACAAATTAAAAAATAATAATTTATTAAAAATTAACTAATGAATTAATATTTTTTACATTGCATACAAAATAACAGAGATTAAAGTCTTGCAGCATGTAGACGGTAGACTCTAGTCAATCTTTGCATCCCCTCTCTCTCCCTCTTTTTCTCTCTTTGCTATGTGACTAGTAGTAAACGCTGTAGTTCCTCTTCGACCTTCGGGCTCATAATTCCAATATGTACATAATAATAGTCAAAGATGACATACTTTGAAAATTTAACTTCTGCAGCACATTTTTTTTATAATCTTGTGACAAGAACGTCATGTTTAAAGTAAAAAAGAGTGCCCTACCAATCCCTTAAAGGGGAGAAGGACAAGAAAAAATAGGAAGGATAAGGGGGATTAGGGTCTCCGGTTACCTCTCTCAGTAAAACGCAACGTTAGATGTGGTTTCGTTTTATGCGAGGCCATGTTATCACTATAGTCGAGACGGTCCATTTGTACCCGGTCCACCTATTTCCTTGAAAAAAACAGACAGACATTTTTTTATTATTTAGGTGTATGTTTCGTACTTTTGTATGCATGTAGTAAAAAAAAATCAATAATACAAACAGACACTAATTTTTATTATTATGTATGTAAAGAATAGATGTACTAGGTATTAAGAAGTAACAGCCCTACGATTTGTCGGAACGTGCTATGTAGTAGCGGAAATTGTTCATAAGCTCGTTCCCTATAACTACGGGTACTCACGCCACAGCTACATATTAAACGATTAACCTTTGGCAAGTATAATATATGTGCAGTAAAGTACATCCTAACCGTTAATATGCAAAAAAAATCAGTATATAAATACAAAAAGTAAGGTTTTTAGCTGCAGCTACAATCTCCCCATAGCTATGCTGTACGGGAAGGCCTGTTCTCTGCAGTGGGCCGTTATTGGCATTGTGTCATCATGTGTCTCTTATATAAGTTAACTAAATATGAAAGATATATCAAATTGTGAAAAGCCATTTTATGAGGTTGATACTGTTTTTTTTTGTGTAAACAAACAGAAATTATTATACAGTTATATAAAGAAAGTGATGTTGATAAGTATTCCAAAATTTTGTTGCCAGCATCGTTTACCACGTAATAGCTATACAATATTGGCAATGAGGGAGAAAAACTGATCACCAACAAAACCCAAAAAAAAAAAATTTTAGTTACTTTTATATGACTAATATTTATAATAATTACTTGTTCTATTTATATAGAATAGAATAGAAAACGTTTATTTGACCACACAAAAAACACGAATATACAGTTTAACATAGAAGATACAATATAACAATTACAATTTACAAAGAAGAAATACACTAATAAAAAAATAAATATGTAATTAAAGGAATAAATAATATAAAGATAAATATATGAATGAAAAAATAAATAGTATAATGTGGTCAAAGGGCCCCATCTCAGCTTAGGCCGCCGCATGTTACGTGTGTTTATATAATATATTGATTTTAGAGTGGCCGCGGCAGCGCTGATATTATGACAGAGCCCGGAAAATAATAATTCATATATAATATATATGAATTATTATTTGCTTCTTCTTTTCTATTAATCTGCTACTAACCTATCAATTAAAGGAGCTAAAAAGGTTTGCGGGTCTTACTTACAAAATATCGTGAAACACAAATAAAAGGTCCAAGTAACTTTTTTTTGATTTTCTTTAAATCGGTTATTTATATAAACCATTCCAGAGATTCCCTTAACACCCAAAAGAACACAGATGAATAATTAATAATGAATAATTAATAGAATAAATATCTTTTAGAAGTACAATGTGCTTAAAGTGGATAAATCGATTATTATTGTTTGCTGAGACGTTCTCTTTCCATACATGATACATCACAAATACGATTTCTTGTTTATTTCTCACATTGACAGACTTCAGAAATGGAAAACATTCATTCGTTTGCGTTTCTTGTATTTATTTGTTCATAACATTATTTTTGTTTTGAACAAATGAAAAAAGAAAATTTGATATCAAATTGGTAACTTTACGGGGAAAAACTCGAGTACAACATATCTTAAAACAAAAATAGTCTGTAGGTAAATTAAATGAAGTTTCTTTTACGTTACCGTTATAATGTCATGCATGATCAAATAAATTATTAAAATTGGTTTTTATTCCTTACTACCTATTTTAATCATTATATATTTAGGTATCGTATTTTTACTACAATATTATATGAAAACTTACCAATAATGAAATTTGATAAGGATTGAACTAACTGATATATCATTGACTGCTGGTAGAGTCTTCGCTACGCATTGGACTTCACTAAGTTGTAGAAAAAGAACTTCTTTTTATGTTACGTAGTGATCAAGACGGTCAGAACGCTCACATGATGGTAAGTGATATGCCTGACCATACAATAACATATACAGTTTTGATTCTCCATAACACTGCACTGCGCCCATCACCCAAGACAACAGACGTTAAGTCCCTTATACCCGGTATTTCACTGGCTACAGTGCTCTCATCTCGAAACACAAAAGTGCATAGCACTCTTAGTTGATGGCACAACATCTGGCACTAAAGTGGGACCTACTTAGAGGACAAGTAAATAGTAATAAAGCTCACGCCTTGCTCCCAAAGGGGTGGACATAGATGATAGAACGCCGATTTGCTTGATCCTGATATACTTTTCTAGCTTCCTTGACAGCCGTCAATCTTTTCCTACTTTCAATAAGAAGTTATTTATTCGACCTGTTTAGGACCCCAACCTCCTCAAGGATTTGGTTAAAATAATACCTTTTGGGTCGTCCCCGCTTCGTGTATGCTTCCACATTCGCATAATGAATCTACTTTGCTATTCTACTTTGATTTTTGCTCTCTAAATGTTCATACCATCTTAGCATGCCTATTTTCTTATAGTAAAAGAAATTGTATAATACATGCTCGGACATGTAACAGAAATACTCATGTTGATAAACACTTTCAAACATTTAACCATCTTCTATAGATAACGCCTTAGAAAATCTATAAGCTAGTATTTCAATACTCGAAGCAACAATAACAGAAATCGTTCTGTCATGCTCTCACATGAATTTCAAAAGGCGCCTTGCAGAGCAGACTGCAGTAATATTCAGTGCATCGATTTCAGTCCATTAAACCCACCGTGTAAATCCCGCGCGTGCGCCGAGGGGAGCGCGCCCAAAATAGACACGCCGTGAAAGCTGCGCGCGCTCATTTATTTGGTAGGCGCTGGATTGCTTAGGGACGCTGCAAACTACGTTTTATTAAAGAGATAAAGCTACATTTAATTTTTCATGGAATCGATATGCCGTGAAGTTTGTCTGTAATCACGACCCTATAGTTTGCTTAAAAAAAGGCAGAGTCGGTACGGTTGGGAGCCGCCTGCGCTCACCACTTGCCCCGTGAAACTGTCAAGGCCATATGCGGCCAACAATTTAGATTCAGGTGGATTTTCGTATTACAGAGACATTGTTGCTGTTACGTCTTAAAGTTGCGAGAATTATAACCGAGATTGAAAGGAGGAGCCCGTGACCAATCAAAACATTTATTGGTCATTAGACGGCGATTGCATGTTGATAAACAGACAGCTGCGGCTTTAGAGGATCAGTTGAAGACCTTTGGTCTTTAATGATAATTACTTATCAATACAATTATGTAAAAAGTATTAATCCGTGATATGCTAACAAAACAACCGCAAAAAGTGTTTCGAATGCAGCGACAGCACCTATACACATATTTTCAATTAGCATTCATTTACCTAAACAAAGAGCCTACAACTGTTCGCTTTGGCGGTTCGTTTCGAGGCACGGGTAGCGCATCTACCTTTATATACCTCTACAAAATATCATTGCCTCAATATAAGCTTAGCTCAATCACTTTCTTATAATGGTGACAGTTTTTAAAGATTTGGCTAGAATAAGAGACTGTATTTAGCTGAAATATAGTGCGTTCAAGACTAGCAAGCAGCTCACAGCCAATGATATATACTTGTGTATATACCTTGCGGGTTGTTTAATTACTGTTAGATTATTACACAATAGACCTTTTGGTTGCCTAAAGAACGTGTGTACAGGGCTTTAAGCGAATGCGCTTACCAAGCAATGTTGCTAGGTGTGAAATATTGTGATTGATGTAGCGCAGTTTATACACTTTTGTTTATTGAAAATGCAGTTAATGATAATTTACATCGCTTCAAAATACTTACTATCACGAGTATCAACATTACCGCCCAAGGTGAGATCTCCCTGAAGTCTATTACCAATGTGGGTTTTCAGACAATCCATCGCCTGGTCCAATGCCATTTGATCTAAAGGAAAGATGCTTACAAACGAGATTTCCGGCATTAGCAGCCATTGTAGTGACTTTTTTATATATTTTTTTTATGAGGAAGTTTACTAAAAGGAAACAATATATTTTTCTAAGGTAACTTACTGCCAATTACGAAACCTTCACAAGTATGTTATCATACTGCTGCCATTATTATATTACAATAATGCATTTACGACTACATTCCAAACAATACTCAGACCACAGAAAAGTATAAACAGAAACACAGATTGACATGCATGTCACAGCTGAATCTAGTGCTCAATAAAATAAAAGAAAAAACTTTAGTATAACATTAACATTAATATGGGGAGCAAAATAGCAAGAGAGACACCATATCAAAGTGTTCATCTACGCCTAAGTAAGTAAGTTGCTTACCTTTAAGGAAGGCATACGTTCTTTTCTGTAAGTCTCCTGTCTGTTAAGAAATAACAACAAGTTCGACCTGTCTCTTATTGTCATACCTAAACACGCTGGGTCGCTTTTATTCTGCACATACTAGGTGCCTAGTTTATCCTTTTCCTATCTTACACCAGCCCGTAGAACAATCTCGACGAAGCTGAACAAATTGACGTCCCCACGACTGATAAAGCTGTTAAGATATCCAGCGGTCGATAGCGAAACCGTTCATTGAAAGAAAAGCAGAGATTTAGTAGCTCATCATGAACTGCGCTCAAAAAAAAGAAATCAGGTGATCACATTTGTTTTAATGTCTACAAGTTACTATTATAATCATATCCATCATTAATTTAGCCATAGCTTCATAGATGATTAAACAAATATTGTTGCTTAGTACTTAGCTACCAAGACTGACCAGACAGTGTCACTGACTAAATATGGTTTGAAACATTAGTGTCTCTAAACATTTCCGTGCAGTCAAGAGTTGGTCCCTCTACGACCACATTTAGAGGTTTCAGGCTGTTCGTTGGCTAGAATCTCAGGTTTCGTTCAGTCGTATGTCTCACAGGCTCGTTAGTTGACTCAAGTCGCGAAAGGTCTCTCTGTTGAACCTGTCGCAGTCTACTGCTGAACATAGGTCTCCCCCATCTTGCGCCAGATATCACGGCCGCTTTCCTCATCCAGCCTCCACCAGCGACCTTCGCAATTCGTCAAGTCGCGAAAGGTCTATAACTTATAAATCTCAAAATTTTAGTCCTAGATTAATAACATAAACGAGGGAAAGTTTGAAAACTTTTGATTAAACTTTTAGTCCGTAGGATTACGCAATCTAGCTTTATGTTTAATTTTGGTGTCCTTAGTGCATTTGTATTATTTTTATTAAATAAACCACGATTGACTAGAGTGCTTAAAATTTTAATATTCAAATTTGATTATTAGTTTGACGTTATTAATGAAAACACATTTGCGCTGCTTTGTATTTTATTCAGGTTAAATATTTCAGAGAAGAAAAGAACAATTTGTACGTATATTATTTTTTAAATTTTGTTTCAATTAATTCTAAGAAGGGCTTTCTGTCTCTGTTTTGTAAGATGAATCCCGATCGTCTTATCACAGATACAAGGATTCTCAGAATCATACGTTTTTGTCAAAGTTTCGGTCTTCTTGCTAAGTGAAATATTTAGATTCACAAAACAAAGGTATTTAGTACAAGCTTACAAGTTGTGGAGACTGAACTTTATAAATACAATACCGTTGGTAAGTTTTGTATGAATGAAAATTGATGGTTGAATAATCACGATAAGGTAAAATCAGCCGGTTAATCTTTTGCCGTTCAACAAAGGATGATAAATTATATAAATCGATTGCCAATAGGTAAGTTTGGGTAAAGTAAACCGAATTTCTCGAACTTTCTGATAGGTGAACCGGGGAAACAAAAGGAATATTTGATTGATTCAATGATTAAGAAACCACTTTAAACATAGATTTACTGAATACGCAATATCACCACAACTGAACATAAATTTTACATATTTGGTTAACGATGGTTATCTAAAGTTTGATCGAAGAGAGCCATAGCAATTATTGATCAATTTTATCAGTGGCAGATTATCTAAACTACATTTATCTCAAATCTTATTAAATCTGACAGTAAACATTCGTCAAAGTATCGTTATATTTGAGAGAGGTTACCAGAGGCCTAAATTTCCGTTCCGAAAACTTCCCATTTTAATTTATTTTCTCATTTTTATCTGGTTGGAAATACACTTGTTGCTCAGGCAACTCGTCAGCTTAACGTCCTGCTCGTTTCATAATCATAAGCTTATACTGTCCAACTAAATAGCTTCTAAAACAAACACGATGTCTTCCACGATAGTCTGCCCGCGTTCAGGCATAAATTGCTGAAGTATCTCGAAGAGACATGATCTTGCCACTTATATTGCCTAGTGCTTAGTACCTTCGTCTCAAAAGCCCAAAATTGCCTGCACATTACCAATGATAACTAATTTTTAATATTTATCATTTTATGTTTTATTATTTTTATTGTGTTTGTTTCTTCGGCCTACTTTACCGGCTATCAGATATGGTTTTATAAATTTATTATCATCCAAAAATGATTATTAAATATTTGAATATATGACTTTATTTAATATGCCACTCACCCAAAGGCTTTATCATAATACCAGCGCTTCCACGCATATATTTATGCCGTGGAAGAACACGCTGAGATAGGACCTAATTGGATTTCACAACAACATACTGTATTCTATCGTTTATTTCTAATTGCTGTATATACCTGTTAATCTTTTTATGTTTATCCTTTGATTGTCCTGATGTTCTTGTCTTTGTAAATATTGTATTTATGTTGCGTTTTCCAATAAACGTTTTTCTTTCTTTCTTTACCTTGTACTTTTTCTTTTAATAAGGATGGATGGAGAGGTGCAGGTTCAAGTCCCGCCACGTAAGTACGTAATGTATTTTCGAAATTATATGTTCGTTTATCCGACGCACTTACAGTGATCGAAAATATCGTGAGGAAACCTGCACACGATTGCAAAGAGATTCAAAGGGTGTGCGTGAAGTCGGCCAATCCGCACTGGGCCCGCGTGAACCGCGTGAAATGATGATGATCTGATGACCGACCATTCCAATAGCTTGCAAAAATGTTATCCCAACATAGCCTGCCTATAATATATGGGCATCTTAAACAAGCTTCTTGTAAATATGATTTGAATACATTGCATCGAATTTTGAGATTTTAACAGCAAACTATTACCAAAATGGGTGCGGAAAGTAACTTTGAACGAAGTAAATTGGGCAAATAAGCTCGTTAAGCTTTCCACAGCGGATAACCTAATTGCCTTATTGAATTCTGATATGCAACAGTTGTTTGGCTGCAATCCGAGATTGCTTGGGAAATGATTTAAATATTAATCTTAATGATCTTATTCAATTATTTATTAGGTAATTGAATAAACTATATGGGAGAGAAATTATTATTATTTGGGATTTTAAGGGTTATATGAGTTGTTATAAACCTGTCGTTACTGTCTCACGTACTAGTGTATTAAACTCGTGCCTACCTATTAAATTAAATAAGTCTTTATCTAATATTTGGCAATTTCTTACCAAAACAATAATGACAACATTTAGTCATGAAATGACATGTCAGCTCCATCGAATCGTAACCCTTTGACCGCCAGTAACGCCTTAATGCGCTAGGCACAATAGATTCTCTATTGTGTCTGGATTCCCGGCGTTTAATGGGTTAATCTATTTACATTATATATATGTTATTTATATCAAATAGGGATAGTCATTTATTGGACGAGTAAGTTGAGAGGGTCGGTCACGCACATATTTCGCTAAAGCCCCACGACAGGCGAGTTCTGGAGTAGAGGCCGCTCATTGCAAAAGGTCACTGGTGGAGGCTGGGAGAGGAAAGCGGAGGACTGAGATATCTAGCACAAAGGTGTCAAAGTTTTGAACCCATTGAACACCAGGAATCCAGACACAATAGAAAATCTATTATTTGACGCCTTAAACCGTCATTGTCAAAGGGTTAAACATCTTTATGGCTTCTGACGTAGAAGACTATCGCCTTATCGACAGCCGGGATTGTCGCGACTAACAGCTCAATGTGTCCTCAGAAGCATGTTTATTTCTTAGGAAATTGAGCTTAGGTACTGTGTAACTATTGACAAAATCGCGCAATAGACTTTTGGTATTTATTTTGGTGATGATGTTCCATGAGGTCCCCATGAGGTTCCATTCCGGTAGTTTCCATCATCCGCAATAAAATACCAAACCTAATTTTTATCGCACCTTATTTTATATGTAGTTTCATTGATAACTTTTGTTTATTTGCAATATTGTATTTTTAAATACACTGAAACCAATAAATATAAGGTCAATTGATGAAAGTGAGTAATGACGTCAGATAATATCACTAATCTCATACAAAATATATGGAAACCTTTCTTTCCGACAGTTCAAGAAGTACGTCATCATCATCATCATCAGCTCATTAAACGTCCCCACCGAGGGGCACGAGCCTACCCGTATAGGGTGATTAGGCCTTAGTCGTCCACGCGGGCCCAGTACGGATTGGACGACTCCACACACAACCTTCGAATCTCTTCGCAGGCGTGCATAAAGGTTCCCTCACGATGTTTTCCTTCACCGTAAGAGCGTCGGATAACGTACATATATTTTCGAAAATTGGAAAACACTTTGGTACGTGTCGGGATTTGAACCTCAGCCCTCCCGGTAGGAAGGCGACAGTCACCCATTGAGCCACCGACGCTGTACGTCAACGTTTAGTGATATCAGCTACTGGATTCAATACCTCCGAATCTAGCATCAATATAATCACAATAGACAGACCACTACACTTATAAAGTGAGGCGGTTATCAATAAGCTGTTAATTTTTCAATATCACGTTTTTATTATTGAACAAAAAAACGCACACACACGTAAACATGAATTCTCGGTACATAGAGTCTTCGTCATTAGAAGTGAGTTGTAAACAAAACCCGCCGTGCCCGGGGGAACGACAGCTGTCTCCAAGCCTCAATCTTCGACCATTAAACACCCACGATGGTTTTCAATAACAATATTACTGAAAACAAACTAAAATGAACTGTAAAACTAACGACATACAGTCACAATCCGCAAGAAAATCATAGCAACGTCTTTGATTTTTTGTAAAAAAATTCGCACAAGAAAACCGACTCTACTTGTGTAGCATGAGGTTGGTTTTAGAAAATATTAGAAACTGATATCTTAGGAAATTGTATCGACTATATAAACGATACAGAAAGTGATTAAAGGATAGAATCTCCACTTGTTGATTGTGATTGCTCCACTGCTTCAAAAGATTAGAAGAGATGGAGAGTAAAATTTATTTCATTTACAATCGGAAATTGAAGAAAAAATAAATCTGTAAGCATTAGGTACATTCAAAACCAACAATTGTATGAAAACATTTAAAGTAATTTTAAT
>PQWD01011826.1:0-12935 GCA_019425675.1 Leucinodes orbonalis
TTCCGGGGTTAACGGCAATAAACCAAACGGCCCATTATCCATAGCGTACCCTCCACCTCTTAAATTATTGATATTTGGTTTAAGAAATGGGTTTTGAAAACTATTCGATATCTTTTGCATGGATACTTCAAGGTCTTCTTTTGTAACAAAATCGTTTTTGATCGCCACTATATCAGCACGTAACCCTAATATATCCTTTAATAACTTTGTAACATCTACATGGTCAAACGTTACAGGTGGTAGCTTTTGTAAGTTATACGCCACAAACACTGGTAAATGATCCGAATCCATGGTTTTAAATAGGGTTATCATGTCTTCCACGTCTTTTTGTTTTTTATCTCGACGTCTCGATATCATTTTCTTTTTAGTTTTGGTTGAAGTAAACAACAGCTTCTTAGCTTCGTCTAATTCCTCTTCGGAAAACGCCGATACACATATCCTGATCAAACTTTCATTATCCATCACATCGTGTCTACTTCGAATAAACGAGAGGACTTCCGATATCACTACATTGCAACTTGCACACTTTACCGTATCGTTTGCAGACATATCGCACGGGCTTGTAACCGTCGCTCGCTAAGCGCGCGCGACGAGACTGATTAATGTATAGAGCTTGAAAAATGATATCGAGGTTTCTCAAATATTTTTTTAATAAATTGAATACTTTGGGCGCGAGACACTTCAAAAGTTGAAAAAAGTGTGTCCCCCCCCCTCTAATTTCTAAACTATGGAGTTGATAAAATTGAAAAAAATAATATGATGTACATACATAACCATAAAATCTAACAACGAAATTTAGTTTGAACGATTTCTGGTGTGTAGTTCTTTTTTTATGCGACATTAACGGTGAACCACTATTTTTCATATTAAGGCTGTAGTAGGTGCCAAGTAAATAAAAAATAATTCATTTTATGTAACTTACTGCTGCGGAACCCTCCACAGGCGATTCCGACTCGCGCTTGGCCAATTTGTTTAATATGGTAGACATACATGTCCAGAGCGTCGGTGGCTCAGTGGTGTGGACTGTCGCCTTCCTACCGGGAGGGCTGAGGTTCAAATCCCGACACGTACCAATGTATTTTCGAATTTTCGAAAAATATATGTACGTTATCCGACGCTCTTACGGTGAAGGAAAACATCGTGAGGAAACTTTCATGCACGCCTGCGAAGAGATTCGAAGGTTGTGTGTGAAGTCGTCCAATCCGCACTGGGCCCGCGTGGACGACTAAGGCCTAATCACCCTATACGGGTAGGCTCGTGCCCCTCTGTGGGGACGTTTAATGAGCTGATGATGATGACATGTCCAGTTTAAGCTACACAAATATGTTTTATGACCCATAGCTTCTTAATACGACTACAATTTAGATAACCGGGAGCGGTTGATGAACGTACCCTTATAATAAGTTTAGTGAAATGTTTGTACTTACTGCTTGAATAAAACTATTCAGCCAATATGCATCCAGGGTAAGGTTAGAGTCTCGTGCTCCTTGGTGGGGTCGTATTATGAGCTCACGATGATGAATATACATTCGCCTCTATTCGAAACGTAAGCATCTGAAAATCCAACCAATTAAATATAAATTCCTATTTTATTTATTTATTTATAAAGGTGTGCTTACAGCTAAACACAATCAACGTTTGTATTTACATTTTCATGAATAAGGTTCATATATGCAAGCCTTTTACATGCACACACAACATTGTTGTAGAGGCATTTAATAATAATAATAATAATCATTTATTTCAGATTAACATCCATATGTGTTAGTTACAAAATTGACTTATTTAACTATGGTTAGTACTATATCGTCTGAATGAAAAGCCTACATCAGTGAAACGGATGAGGTTTAAACAGAAGATATATAATAATAAACATTTGAATTGAACATACGAGTATACAAAGAAAAGTTACAATATGATTATGAGTGAAGACTATCGAGCAGTTTCAGCATTTTGTGTTTAAAAATATTGAGTTTTTGTGTAAATATGTCAAGGTCAGATGATTTTTCATTAAGGGTGTTATAGGAATTACATATTCTTGCGAGGGGGTAATGTAAACCGAGGTTCGTTTTAAAACGAGGAAGCGTAAAAGTCTTAGTGAGTGGTTTCCTTGGGCATTTGCGTGGAACAGTTATATTTATTGAGGATAGCAGGTAGGGCATATGATTTTATGATTTAGAATCTTGTGGAGGAATGTTACATCTATGATCGTACGACGGTTTTTAAGCGGTTTCATGTCAAAGTGAGTTAAGCGCATGACATCCGGAAATTCCTATTAACATACAAGATCAATATCGTACTCATTAGAACCGGATTAAGAATTAATTAACACGAAGCAAGGAAAAGATGAACGATTAATTTGAACCGGCTGATTCTACCCGGTTCAATCCGATGGAATTTTAATTGGAGCAGTCCGTGGTTTCATTTTAGCACACGTGAAATATTCTTCATTTTGTATTAAAATTAGACTTCGAGGGTCGGAGATTTGAATAGGTTTTACCGGTGAAAACGGTATGTGTAAATTGATATAATTGAAAACGTAGATTTGTAGTTTATTTTGCAGAAGAGTATATGTCGTTTATGCAACAAGCTATCTGTACTTTTGTTTTCGGGATGAGGGTACTGTAGGTTATGAAATTATCGGTGTAAGAGACCTAACATCTGCTGTCTCTGGTAACAGGCGCAGAGCGGCATTGATGGTCAATAAGAACTGTCTACTATCAGTTGTCTCCAACAATGCCGCTCTGTCATGTACAGGCGTGTCACGAACCATCAGGTGAGCGTCCTTACTATCCTGTACATTTATAACATAAAATGTAATGGTAAAGCTTTCAGGACTAGTTTGGCTAAATCTATATATATGGAACTCAAAGGTGACTGGATAACATAATGATAACGCACAGCCTCAACCAAAAAATGTCCGAGCCGCACTACACATACGTGTACTTATTGTTATGTCTAATATAAAATATAAAATTATTCTTTGAGTTTTTGACCTTAACGCATCACTGAAAGGGTCCAAATCAAAAAAGCACGAGCACACCACTGTGACTGTGTGTGTGACTGTGTGTCATTATGACAAGTGAAACTGAATGGAAAGTCTTCCCAACCGATACGATGGGCAGAGTTTTGCCGTGGACCCTTTTGTGTCTGTGTTGAATGAATGCATCTAGTTAGTCCATTGTTTGTCTAAGTGGCATGGCAAATACGCCTAATCATTCCTTTGTTTGCTAAGCAACACAAGTAATGAATTAATCGCGCCGCTAGGTGGCTACGGCTTACCGTGAGCTCCTTTGGGATTATAATGTTTATATCTGGTGTTAGAGAGGATAAGTCAAGTAAGATTTAGCCAAGCTGAGTTAACGCAGTAGATGTTTACATGCTAAGACAAAACGTTTGCTGGAAGTGACAAAAACGACTTTTTCAAGTCGGCTGATTCTATAACACAAGTAAGTGTGTTAGAGAATCAAATAGACGAAGTCAAGCTGCTATCGCAATGGTGAGACAACGAATGGGTCGTCGAAAAATATTCTCTCGAGTCCCTTGGTACATTTGAGGTATAGGGCACTATTTACGATGGTAGTTTTATATGTTAACAAAGTGTACAGGACGGTCAGGTCACTTGATGGTAAGTGATACACCTGACCATGACAGCTCTGTATTGACTGAGACCAATAGCTAATTCACAGTTATTATTCTCAGTCAATGTCACACTACGCCCGTCACCCAAAACAACAAATGTCAGGTCACTTATACCCGGTAATTTTACTAGCTACAGTGTCCTCATCCCGAAACACAGAAGTGCAAAACCCTTCTATTTCACGGGACGATATCCTACACTGCAGTACCTAAACGAGTCAGAACTGAGTCTAACACCTAGTAAAGTAAAATAAATGATACGGCTTGTTAGATAACGACTAATTTCTCCCTCTTCATGCCAGAAAGACCTGTGCCCTGAAGAATTACATCTTCAGTTTAAGTAATTTTAAAGTTGGTTTCTTTGTTAAAACACCATTGTTTCGAATGGCTGTCAAAATAGCGAGCCACGTTCGTGGTTTCTACCTGTACTGGGAAAATGAGAATGTTCCTCAGTTTAAAAGTTCATTCCTTCAACTTGTTGTGGGTACATTTACCTTTTCAAACTGCGAACGAGTGTCTGTAGCGAGTGCTTACATAGCTGTAATTTTGCGGAACTTTCAAGAAAAACTTCCATTGAAGAGGTTGATTTGCATTTTTGCTTTTTAATTTGATCTTTGTGCGATTTTTCCCAGTTTGGCTAGAACTGCGGTCGGAATCAAAATCAAAGAGTCTTAATTCAGTTTAGGTCCTTACAGAACACCTATGAATGTTAAAGCAGCTATCTGGTTCGGACACTAATTATGAATCTGAAAAGAATCTAGTAGGAAAGTTTGTAGTCACTTTTACAATAAAGATGTGTTTAGTTCAGAATACTATAATTTTTTATCAAAATAATTATATAAAATAAAGTATATTCAAAATTTTTATTATATTAAGTTATTGGCAATGTTATAAGTATCTACAAAATTATTATTAAGCAATTTTAAAGAATCACCTAATTGTCCTAAAAGTAAGACGGTTCTGTGATTTGGAGGGCTTGTTTATCATAATTATGATGATCACCATAATCATTATCAGCTTCTATCAGCTCACTGCGGGGATAGTAGTCGTTAATACCCACTAATCCGTATTGGGCCCGCGTGGCGGGTTACGGCCCGAACTCTCCATGGCAAAGTGAGGGCCTTGTCCCTGCAGTGGGATATTCATCATCAACTCATTAAACGTCCCCACCGAGGGGCACGAGCCTACCCGTATAGGGTGATTAGGCCCTAGTCGTCCACGCGGGCCCAGTGCGGGTTGGACAATTTCACGCACAACCTTTGAATAACTTCGCAGGCGTGCGCAGGTTCCTCACGATGTTTTCCTTCACCGTAACAGCGTCGGATCATCACCATCAGCTCATTAAACGTCCCACCGAGGGGATACGAGCCTACCTGTATAGGGTGATTAGGCCTTATAGGTCCACTCGGGCCCAGTGCGGATTGGACGACTTCACACACAATCTATTCGCAGGCGTTCGCACTATTAGGCCACTGACGCTCTTTATTTATAATTTCTTGAAGTATTATGTTGTTTTCTTAAACCTTCTAACATTCCGTAAACTTAGTGATGCATTATCATAATAAATAAAAATGGCGATCTGCCTACGCAGACTGGACTAGGTCATATATGTGCGGATGGCCTAATCCTGCATTGACACCTGATATGACAGCAAAAGTTGTTATAACTAGATAGTAGGCGCTACAATAATGTCTGCACATATATCCTTCGCTGTATTAGATATCGTCCCGCGAAATAGTCCAGACTTGGGACTACATAAAGTAGGTAAATCTTTTATAGAAAGATGTATAAAGTTTTTCAATAAGGTACCGCAAAATATTGTCGAGTTACAGGTGGTGAGGTGTTTTTTTATTCTAGCTTTAAACATGTGTAAAGACACCTTTCTAAAAAAAGGTACTATACTATTGAGGAATATTTATGTGATAAAAATCCATGGTCTTGAACTGCTCAGCTACTTCAGTGTTTTTTAATATCTGTACATTAAAATCATTGTTAAAAAAGGCTGTACTGTTGAGTTTTTTCGGGTGCTTCTTTCTCAACAGACCAAAACGCCGAAGCGCTTTTTCCAAGTATCAAAATTCATTCTTGTGTTTTACTTTGGTATTTTAAATGTATTTATTTTGTATTTTTTGGATTCTTTTTGACGTCATAAGTGCTTTTTCTAAGCCTAATCTGAATAAATGAATTTTGAATTTTTGAATAGGAGTTGCATAAAACTCTGTATTTTTGATATTTTAAGCAATTATTGGGTAAATCAAAATTATGCAAACGAAGCAGGGTGGTGTTGACGGTAAATAACATAACATTACTTTCAGTTATTTATTTCATTCAACATTGCTTCTGGCCATCAAACGTATCACTTTCTATCAAGACCCGTTTTTGACTGTAATATAATATTAAAATATGTATGACCAATAAGGGTTAAGTTGCTAAAATTATTATTTTTCCTTTGGTTTCTGTACTCAAGTGTTAGGTTAATCATTTCATTTACCCACCTTTGTTGACCCTCTTTATTCTTGTCACATCCTCGGCCGCGTCATGGCTTTTCATTAGAATATAGGTCAAGTGCGTTTTATCACCCTTTGTCCTTATTAAACCGACTGTAGACGTTATAGGGCTAGAATTTTTTTACTGGTATGAATCTGTTAACATACTCCTAAGTCATACTTCAATTTTGTTTTATGTGTAACATGGTGGAACTATGTTGCCTGAGTAAAGGTTGTAACGTTCAGTGAAATTACTGGAACATCACCACGATGGAAGCTAGCAAAACTGCAGTACTTTTTTTCGAATAACTCTATTTTATATAGGCGAAAGTTGTCTCAAGTTATACTAGGTGGTAGACTCGATACTGAGTCGTCTAGGCAGTGCCAGATATAATCCCATGAAACAGGAGTGTTATGCAGTTTTGTGTTTCGGAATGAGGGCACTGTAGCTAGTGAAATTACCGGGTATAAGAGACCTAACACCTGTTGTCTGGGGTGACGGGCGCAGTGCAGCGTTGATGGAGGATAACAATTGTCTATCAGTTGCTGGTCTCCTTCAATGCCGCTCTGTCATGGTCTGTGTATCACTTACCATCAGGTGAGCGTCCAACATCCGGTACACTTATAACATAACAAAAGGTGGACCGTTTACTTGTTATGGGTCTGACAACAGATTCCTGAGGGGGTCGGTGAATAACAATAATTTGACTTAAGTTAACTGAAAAGACAGCTGTTGATATCTAGCAGATAGATTAACCATATTTTTTTCCCTAAAGACAAATATAAAAAAAATATTCTTACAGGTTACCTGTTATCAATATTATACCCAAAGGCTGCCACAATATGCTGAAATTGTTTAAATAAAAATGAAGATTAGTTTAGCACCGAAATTTCAATAACTTAAGTAGATACACTGAAAATATTAACCGGTTAAATACACATATTCTATCGGGGCTTGTAATAGATATAATTTAACTTAAGTTAGCTGAAAAGACAGCTGTTATCTAGCAGATAGATGAACCATTATTTTTTTCTTAAGGACAAATATAAAAAATATTTATATTCTTACAGGTAAAATCAATCAATGTTATATCCAAAGGCTGCCAACAAGCACATTTTAAATGAAACAATTTCTGCAACAATATGCAGAAAATGTTTCATTAAAAATGTACTATTGAATATTAGGTTAGTACCGAAATTTCAATAACTTCATGTGGATAAACTAAAAGTATTAACCGTATAAATACATTACGAGACTGACATATTCTATCAGGGCTTGTAATAGACAAGCGTGAACGATTCCATCAAAAAACACTACCACATCTCACCACCATACATCTTCGTATACGAGGCTTCAGTTTCAGAGGTGTAAGTTTGTACAAATAATTAGACCTGAAAAGGGTGGGCTGGAGGTGGGTCGGTAATTAATGCATACGGGACCCACCACGGTGTGACGAATAGCCTCAACAAAATTAGAGAAACTCTTAGCCAAAGTGTAATTTAATTCGGTTAAATAAAGCGTCGTCAAAGGTGAAATTGAGGAGGGTCATGTTCATCAATTTGTAAATATTTAAAATTAATTTAATAAACTGGTTGGTTAGAATACCGGTGCGTAAATTTTAGCACTAGCATTTTTTGTGTTGTTGTGTATTGAATTGAAAATATGAGAATTAAAAAAAAACATTTGTGTACGTTTGTAGGAATACGTAGGTAGAAATCTATAGTAAATAAAACTTCAATTAACATACTACAACAATAAAGAGTACATTAAACTCATTAGATTACTTTGCTTTATTAAGTATTTTTATTAAAAATTGAAAAGTTTTAGAGCGGTACAAACATTTAGAACAAATTATTTACTAGGTTCAGTTTTACAAAATAAGATATAAGGCACATTGAGAAACGGCTACTATATTTTTTGTACCTGGAGTCTAGAAATTGGAACAAAAACGTAATGTCCCATATAATAAAGTTGTCAGTTATGGAATACAAGTATTTTATTATTTTTGCATAAGCAAAAGAAAAAAATAAGGCCACATTAAAGCATCGCAGATTAGGTACCTCTTGTACAATCACTCTCAGTTACGACTTATCTATAATTTGAATCAGTTTACGGCATATGTTTATTAGACATTATCTAATCAATCTCTGTTCATTGTTCACACGTCAATCTATTGGACCAACGCCATAAATGTCGTACACGCTTAACCCTAAACCGCGAGTCAATAGCCGTCGAGCCTAATCCGCCGTTCAACTTAATACCAACATCCGTTATCCCGTTAATATATCGCAATCAGCGCTCGACCGAGAAAAACTTAACCCTAAGTTGGTTAGATGCAAATCCGCTCATAAATTGGCGAGGCGCCGACGGTTTCGGGACATTAATTTGCGGTAAATCGTGTGGAAAATGGAAATTTTGTGCAGCCCCCGGCGGCGCAAACTTATACCCGCGTAGGAAAAATAAATTCCACGTATGAACGTATCGGAATCCGCGTCGTAACCCTTCTCGATAAGGTTGGCGGTGCGCGGTCTGTTGGCTAAGCGCTGGTTATCCGCACGTTGTGATACGTGATGGGAATCTTCGCGTTTTTAATGAGCGGTAAATTTTTCGTGCGATTTTTTTAACGATTGCCTTTCGGGGTGGTCTAGTTTTTTCCGAATTGGATTGTAGCATGTTTAATGCTGTTACTAAGATTTCTACGCCACAAATGGCAGATTGAGCTGATCTTTTAATTAGCGAACATCTTGTTAGACCACATGCTCAGAAATAAATAAACTAAACATACTGAGCTCATGGACTCTTCAAGAACAGCCTGAAAGCCCTTTGATACAACCTAACTTTAAGTCAGCGGCCAAGAAACACAACTTGCTTGAACGTCAGCTGGTGAAAATTTTCGTGTGTGAAATGCATAAACTTGAGCAAGTAAGGTACGGAGTTCTAATTAATATTTGAACTCAAGAAGGTACTTATAAACTAAATGTCTAAATATAAAATATCGATATATTTATAATGCACTTTAAATATAGAATTAGCGAAAACAATAGAAGTAAGATTAATGATAAACACTGATATGGTGGTGTAGTAATAACATGAATTCCCTGTGTGTGTTACTTGCACTTTTATTTTGTATGCTACCAAGTGTACAGGACGTCATGCCACTACCAGGTGGTAAGTGAAACGCCTGACCATGACGAGCGACATTGATGGAGACAAACAACTGATAAACTGTTATTATTCTCCATCAATCACGTACTGCGTCTGACAGCCGAGACAGCAGATGTTAGGTCTCTTATACCTGGTAATTATACTAGCTACAGTTTCCTCATCCCAAAACACTAACACAGCCGATATCTGGCACTGCGGTGGTACCTACCTAGTTGACTCAGTGCCGACTGTACCACTTATTATGTACTGTATTATCATGGTAATTTGTGAAAATATATCTACCTGAGCACTTTCCTATCTTATAAATTCCAGATTTTTTTTTATATTTACATTCCTTTTGCAGCTTCCAACAATACTTAAAACGGAATATGCTCAAACATTAAATCAAACTAGGTTCAATAGTATGATCAAGCATAAGCATGGTCGAAGTGAAGAAATCTCTCTGACTTCAACAGATCAGACAGGGTATGACAATCACAGTCCACTCCACTACTGAACACAGGTGTCCATTTTACGCCGGGCATCCTGATCTTCGGGTTGCCTCCATCCAGCCCTCATTGTTTTTCTCAAATTGCAGTCTGTTTATGCCTGAGGGTGTCCTACACTACGCTTTCTAAGACGCAGTCTCCTTTCCAGATCTCATACGCTACTACGCTACTATCAGCTTGCGGTTATTATATACCATTATTGAATATAAGCCAAACCGCATCGGGCTCACATGGTGGGTAGCAGCTCAATCTCGTAATAGCTAAGTGGTGCGGTGAGACTTGTTCTTTGTAGTGAGACGTTAAAAGCTGGTTGGCTTGTTGGTATTAAAGGCAACAGCACCCACCTTTTAAACCAGTTGGGGAGCTTGCTTGATTCCCATTGTACGACAAAGAAATAGAATTGAATAATAATAAAAATAATTTTGAATTGCTTGGACAAATGTGTTTTCTACTGAGTTTTAATGCAATAAATAAACAAAGATTAATGCAAACCAACAGCCTTATGGTATGTAACAGAAACACGCGCCAGCGGTGTTGGTTCACCTCAAACATCATTTAATACCGCAGAGATTTGAGATTCGAGCAATTTGACGCACGTACGTACGTGAAAACCTACTTGTGTATCTGTCGAAAGTAAGCGATTGAGGTATTCTATTAAACAAAATATTTAAAAAATCACTTATTACAATTTTAAAATACAATTAAAGAATCTTATCATTGATTAATTTCCTGTTATTGCAAAAAAATACTAGTTTTATATAAATAAAACCAATTATCTTCTTAATCAACTTTAAACCCCAAGAATTACGTCATTAATAACCGATTGGTTTGAAAACCATGATCATTTTGTACTTTGGGTAGTAAGCCAATCTTATCTTTCGTGATGTTTCTTTCTGAATAGCAAACGAGGTTCTGACGACATTGCTGACGACCCGCTAGCACTCAGTGGACCAGTGCCACAGATAATAGCTTGTAACCTTTCAAGAATAAACATTTTCATGCCTAGAAATGCATGTAATAACTGCACTACTACTTAATTAAATCAATTATATTTAGACTCCGCTTAAACAGTGTAAATGCGCCGCTTGCGATTGTTTGTGAGCCGTTATGCGCGGGTTCGTTATACGCTCTAATGCAAGACCAGCTACACGGGCACATAAACATTTCAGGATATACGAGGTGATTTTCAGTCATTTGGAGATTTTCAGTTTTAATTTTTTTTGCACCTTGTGCAATAAATTTAAGGTACTAATACTAAGACATTAGATAAGAGAGACAAATTTGAGTACAGATTAAAAAACTTTTAAAGAAAAAGATATGGCTATTGGTATCTGTTAAACCCTGGAATAAACACTAGCCCTCCAATGGCCTGAGCCAAATACAGATTGAATGCCATTCCAGTAATAAAAGGGCTATAAAGGCCGTCCTTTTACAGTTTACCGGGAAAGTGGTGAGCGCTGATTTCTGACAGTCTTAAAAATGTGGACAAGCAAAAAGTCCATTCGGAAAAATTTAAGCAAATATCATAAAAGAAAGTAAGTAAAGAATCAATTACAAACTGCGCTGTTTGTGGTAAAAGCGCCGCTAAGTGAGTTGCCTCACGGCGTAATGCGCCGGTGCATTATGCGCGCACACGGCACTAATGAAGTGCTGCAACGACACCAGCGCGTAAACATAGCGAGCATGTTTACGCAATGTTAGCGATGTATAGCCACTTTTACGGCGGTTGGTATAGGAATCATCTCTTTATAATCATAAATGTTATTAATGAAATTATTGCTTATGCGAGCATAAATGTAATATTTTTTATTTAATTTTTACAATAAATATGTTTGATTAGATTTGAAGCATTAGCATAGAAATTAGTATTTAGCTTAGAAAAAGTATTTACTTTGAAAATTTTATTGATATTTGTGGCTCGTAAAGTTCTAATTAACTTTTGTGGCTCTGCGACCCAAAGTGGGCCTTTCCCTCTGAAACGAGAGACTTCTTCAACAATAAGCTCATGCAGGTCAGTCCCCACTATGTCCTTCCAAACATCTGAAATGTCCTTGAGCGCTGTCCATTCCATTTAGTTTCATATTAAAAATTAAACAAACATTCAAATGATCCGACGTTGAAATAAATGTGAACAATTATGGCATTAAGGTTGTTTATATTATAACATTATTCACAACCTAACTGTTTACTATTTCTATTTAGATTTTTTGTCTACCTATCGCATTACATTACTAAACATAGACCGTCCCCATTTTGTGCCGAATTTATCAAATGTATGTCCTTTCACAAGATAACAGTCCGTCAACACGTAGTGCGCCGTAAATTGCATTTTTTAAACTCTGAAAACATGGCACAATGTTCCGCGTAAATATTTTTACACAAATTTCATAACTAGTGCCTCGAATTGTAATTTGAACGTTTTGTCTCTGAAGAATAAAAAAACAATAGAAAAATGACCAACTGACCCAACATTTTAACTTCGCATACCTCGTTACGAATCAAACTAGTCAATTACACGCCACGTGCCATCAAAGGACGCGTGATGCAGCCGCAACACTCCGCAATTAGCATTGTGACGGGTAATCGCAACGCGCTGCACATTGTCCGAGATGTGACACGCCCGCTCTCAAATGCCGTTTAAGGATAATCAATGCGAACTGTTTGTGCCTGTTCTACCGCAGTGTCGTCATGAGGATCCAAAGCCTTGGTTAACCTTGTTTGCTGTGAGATTAAATTGATTGGGTGTGTCAGATATTGGAGTAATTTCTTTAACATGTACTGTTTTGCGAGAATGCGAACTATTTGTACCTGATGTATAACAGTGACGTTATGGAGATCTAAAGCAGTATTGAGCTATTTTTGCAGTGATAATAAATTGAAAACATAAAATTAAAACTTTAAAAACCCCCGATACAAGAACTTAAGTAATTTCCCTTTAAAAAGTAAAAAATAATAAAAGAAACTTAATGTTAAAGTACCTAATTATTTCTTTCTTATCTACGATATTTTTCATAAGATGGTTACCTCTGTAGGCTTTTACGTTCTTTTATTAGTCACGTTCCCCCAACGCGACGTTTTTTTTTAGATTATCAAAGATTCTTAGGTACTTAACATTTAAGTTTTTTTATTATTTTTTACTTTTAAAGGGAAATTACT
>PQWD01011827.1:0-20481 GCA_019425675.1 Leucinodes orbonalis
AAAAAATCCCTGACACTATGAGTAAAACAATAATTGAATTCAATGTTATGGAAGTAGCAGCTGCTATTGGTTGGGAGAGTGGAGTCACCAAATATCATTTGAAAAATTTAGAATGGATAACGGAGGGAGGTAGCTCTAAAAGATCTCAACTCAAAGTGGAGTTTAACACACTTGGGTTTAGAATAAAAGCACCTGGAGATTTAACGCCATCGGAACTTGATACTATCTTGGATGATCTACATCATTCTGTCTTTACCCAGGAGAAGGCAAGATTGTATCAATTAGAAGAAATTACTCGGGCATTTACCAAATTAGGAAACCATTCTTTAGAAAATAAAAATTTTGATGAAGAATTTCATACAAAATTATCAAATGAGTTGAAATCTACAATAAGAACTTATTTTCAAAGAGAAGATATTTTTTCAACTGATGTAACCTTAGAACAACGCCCTCTAGATGTGGAGCGTGTTACGTCTGATGTAAGGAGTCTGATATCATCATATAAAGACTGTGATTTTACCGGCCGCAGTATTGCAAGAATTTTTCAAGGCATCTCATCGCCAATTATCGGCTTTAGTATGGGGCCGGTGTAAGTTTTGGAGATCACACATGCATGAGGATTTTTATGGCCTTTTAAGAGTTGCAACTCAGCAAATCATCCAAATGAAAATGAATTAAATATGTACTTAGATAATTTGTTTTTTATTTTACAGTGCGGTTTCTCTGCGGGATTTGACCCCGTTTTCCATTACCTTAGGAAGGAAAATTATTTTTACAACTATATCAGACTAGCTTTTGCCGCGGCTTCGCCCGCGTTAAATCGGATAACATGGCTCCACTTTCCTGGTAACGAAAACAGAATAATTTTATCACTGCAACACTGCTTCTTTTTTTTTTCGCTTCGCATGCCAATTTTTTGCTTTTCACTTTAAAACTGGGAAAAAAAAAAACCCCTTTTTAAGGAACACACTTTCATAGGAGCCATTTTATCCCGAATTTAAGCGAGCGAAGCCGCGGCAAAAGCTAGTTATATATTGTCACAAAAATTTAAACCTTTAAGAGTTAGGGAGGAGATTCCTATGTATAGTGATATATATAAAGGTTTTTTTTTTTCAGAAACTTATCTCAAACCTTTAGTGATATATATAAACTCGCGTGCAAGTAAATCGACTCAAGCCTCAAGTACGCATAACAAGTGATATAACTAAAAAATGCCTTATTATACCTCTATATAATGTTTACATAATTAAAGCCTAGTAATTGAGCTTTAAAATGGTGTAAGTTGCATGAAAATCGATTCAGTAGTTTAGTAAAAAAGGTTAATGCTAATGATAATGTAAAAAATGTTGAAAATTCATACAATTTCACAGTATGGGTTATTGTGTTTAAATGAAACAAAATGTGCGTAAGATAAAAAAATTATTCGTGTCAATATTTGGTATTCCCTCCTCTAGCTCTGATCACTGCTCTCATGCGATTCTTCATCGACCTTATCAACTTTTTAATGGATGATTGTGGTATTCGACCCACTCTTCTACCAACGCAGTCTTGAGCTCATTGATGTTTGTCGGAGCTGGATTCCTCGCTCTAACTTTCCTTTTGAGCTCGTCCCATATGTGCTCAATGGGATTTAAATCGGGGCTGAGCGCTGGCCAATGCATAGTGTGAATTCCAACTTCGTTCAGGAAATCACGTGTGGCCCGAGCATGTGACATCGGCATTGTCATGCATCAAGATGAATTTTCCCAATAAGCCTTGATAAGGGACACTTGATCCAGTAGAGACATTTTCAATGTAACGATCACTGGTCAGACCTCTCCCGGCTCCCCTGGAAGAAAACAGGTCCGTTTTGCCTTCTATGGAAATTCCAGCCCACATCATGCAAGATCCGCCACATAGCAACGGTTTCCACAAAGCAGCACTGTGAAAACCGTTCACCGGACGACGGTATACCCGACCTCTCTGTCGCTGCATGGAGACACATCCGTTCTTCTGTGAACAGGACTGACGCCATTGCTTATGCTCCAATCCAAATGTTCTCGAGCAAAGTGAAGGCGTGCTTGACGATGAGCTGTGGTCAACTTCGGGCCTGAGTAGCGGTCTTTTCGGAGTAAGGTTAGCTTCTTTCAACCTTCTTCTAACTGTCCACTGACTGACAGTCACGCGAACTTGACGAACGCTCCTGCTGCAGTACGCCGGTAAGGTGTCGATTTCGGAGAGAGGTCGAGAACAAAAACCGGTCGTCACGCTCCGAGGTGCACCGGCGTCGGCTGGTATTGGCCTCGAGTGAAGGCACCAGTCTTTGAAACCTCTGTATACTCTCGAGACAGCGGACTGACTCACCTATTCAAACGACGAGCGACTTCTCGCTGGTTCACCTTCTTTGCAACAGGGCAACGACTTGAGCGGCTTCTTCAGGTGTTGTATATATATTTTCTTCAAATGACGGCTTTAATTTGCAGAGATGTGTTCAGGTCAACGTCTAATGAGCGACTGATAAGAAAAAAACGATTACAGGGGTTTTTATAGGGTTGTGTGTCGCGCAAGTTGTGAATAGAGCGCAGAGCAGTTTACGGGAGGTTGCGTTCAGTTGCATTCTAGTACAAGTTTTATTTAAATTACTGATATATGCTACATTTGAAAAGCCTAATTACTAGGCTTTAATTATGTAAAACATTATATAGAGGTAAAAATCATTTTTAGTTATATCACTTTTTATGCGCACTTGAGGCTTGAGTCGATTTACTTGCACGCGAGAGTATATGAATTGTTTTAAAGGAAATGGACTATAAATCCTTTAAAGGGGGGATGGGGAAATTGACCCCAAACCTTTTAAAATTTGAGATCCTTTGTATATTGATGTATATAAATAAATGTATTTTTTTTTTGGTAATAGACCCAAAACCTTAAAGTTGGGGTTATCAGTTACAAGGTAGAAAGCTAAAATTAAGTATGAGGACTATTTGCACGAATAATAAATCTTACATAGTTAAGTTTTGCAATCGAGTCGACTCAGACGTGGAGGGTTCCGCAGCACCAAGTAAACATAAATCAATCATCATCATCATTTACTTAAAAATATATTAATTATCATTTACCTTAAAATATATGAATTATCATTACTTAAAAATATATAATGCCGTCACTACACGAAGCTTGTGGTGACGCAGAGCAGAATACACTTGTCACCACCACCTGCTTCATCCTAGGTGTCGTAGAAGGCGACAAAAGGAAATTTCCCCAAGTGATGGACAAGCATCACTTCATCATCATCATCATTACAGCCTAATTATGTCAATGCTGAAACGAAGGCCTCCCCTAATGATTTCCACGGGACCGATCCTGTGCAGTTGACATCCATCTGCTACAGCCACTTAACAGATCATTTGCCTACCTTCGCTTTCCGTTACGTGGACGCCATGCGAGAACTTTCGCACATCGGCCATCGGTTCTAGCATATGTGCCCTGCCCACTGCCACTTCAACTTGCTAATCCTCTGGGGCATTGTGTCACCTAGTTCTCCTACGGATATCATCGTTTCGGATTTTATCGCGTAGGGAGACACCTAAACATAGCCTCTCCATAGCACCTGAGAACCTTGAGTCTATTCAAGAGGCCCTTAGTGAGCGACCACTTCGGTACTGGTGTATCCTGCACTCACCAACCGCCTGCCAAGCGTGGTGAGTAGGCAAAAACCCCCAAATGAATGACAACAAATTGCGGCCCTAGTCCCCGGCGGCCCGCTATTCGGCTATACGGTAGCGCGCCACGGTTACGGCGGGGCAAGGGTGCTAAGAATCTCGGCAGAGATCCGGTACCAAAAGAAACAACAACGGCAGTTAAAACTGGCAACATTAAACCGCACACTGAGGAATGACGAAAACTATTGGAGCTGAACGGAGTTAGACAGGTTGCATTGGGACATAATAGGTTTGTGTGAAGTCCGAAGAAGGATGGAGGACACCAACATACTGCAATCCGGCAACCTGTTCTATTACCGGTGTTTTCGTCCATAAGTCTCTCATCAACAAATAGTGGGATCGAAATGTGTCAGCTAGGGTAGCGTACCTGTTGTATTAAATCACCGAGCGCTATGCACTAAAGGTGATACAGGTTTACGCACCGACTTCATCCATCCGAGATGAAGTGGAGTTATGTATGATGAAAATTAGCAGAGTGATGAGAGTGGACTGTTGAGAAAAGAAACACAAGAAAAACTCATGAGTGCAGCTTTTTTAGACTATTACTTAATGTTTAAATATTATAAACACTGCAGATAGCTGAGTAGTTAAGACCATGGATTTTTATCACAAATATTCTTCGATAGTGTTGTAACCCTTTTAGAAAGGGTTTTTTTATTCTAGCTTTAAACATGTTAAATAATTCACAGTTTCGTGCCCATTATGTGAACAGAATAGAAGAAGTAGGGTGAGATGTATTCCTTTTAAATTATTTAGAGAATATTTACTAATCGAAAGCAACGTGTTCGAATAGGGAATACACTAGCCAGATATCCACTTCAACATACGGAGTCCCACAGGGGATGTACTGGGACAACGTTATTCCTGGATACATAAATAATCTATGTCGTCTAAAACTTACCAACGGCAACTGTTTTTCGTATGCAGAGACACAGCTATGTGTTCTCTGGCAAATCCTGTTGGGACGTCAAGTATCGGCTGAAAAGCCGTGATAAGTTATCATCCTGGCTGGATGCAAGTCACTTTAAATTGCTAAGACGCACATTATATGTTTTAGTAAAAACGGTCTCACTCAACCCTCCCTAAACTACAATATAAAATTCAAAAATGTGGCGACCAGTCTAACACCCTTTGTACTTTTGGAATAAATTAGGTCGCTCACGCAATACTTAGAGTTCTCATCGACCAGCGTCTTTCATGACAGCCACACATACAATTGACGATAAAAAAGTGCGAAAGCTAATCACTTTTAAAACTTACGTCACATAGTTAAAAAGAAGAATTACTTACTCAAATATATGTTGCACTTGCTCAATCATCCTGGTATACTGCATATCGAATCCTATATATCCTATATCGGAAACCTATGCACGCCTCGAAGAGATTCAAAAGTGTGTGTGAACTCGTCCAATCCGCACTGGCCCGCGTGGACGACTAAGCCTAATACCTATACGGTGGCTCGTGCCCCATCGGTGGGGACGTTTAATGACTGATGATGTGATACGCATATCGATATAGGGTTGGCTACAAAACTGTCCTATTAAGTCTCGAACGAGCTTAAAACTGTTAATAAAAGTGATGCTTTTTTAAACCCTACAGATTTCCACCGAAAATCTTTACCAGAAGCTATGTACTCCAGTCAGGAACTTTACATACTTAACTCACTCTTAAAATGCACAAATCTCTTCCTTTTGATGCAAATTATAGCCAATTATTTATTAAATTTAGCTAATTATTAATGGAGAGACACCAAAGTTGCCTCTAGTACCAATATTACACTTTTGCTGACGGCAGTACAGTAAGCAGTCGGCCACAATTTAGATTTTGTTAATGGTGTCTTATATGTATACTCACATAAAAATGAATGCAAAAAAATGGGTTACAATTGTAAAATCTATAGTTATTCTGAGACCGACAGCTGATCAAGGATTGAGTTGTTCTTTTGAATTCCTGTTTATTATGTTTTACTTAGTTCAAGGGTGTGTAGTTATTATAAACTCACACACAGAAAGCAGCAGGTAATAAAAAGTAATATATAAAATAAAAGTTTTGTTCGCTTTGTATGTTTTTTTTGTATTAAAGTATTTATGTTGATTTTTGTTACCGATTGTTAAAAAAGCTGTTCTTCCACATACAGGCATTATCGCCTAAAGGGGAGTTCCCACAACGAATTTGTTACTTAGTAATAAGTTACTGATATAAAATATTTGTAATGTTTATTTATGTTTGCATAAGTGTAATGCAACTTTACAATATTTTGCGGTACCATATTGAACAACCTTATACATCTTCCTAAAACATTACCTATTTTATGTTGGTAGTCTCAAGTCCGGAACAGCAAGTTGTTTTTATTCCCAGTAAAAAAGTGTGACTCACAATTTTTCTTAAAGGTGTTACAGTATGTACGCACCACAGATTTCCCAATACAGGAGAACGGGCAAGCCGCGTTTAAAGTGCGACAACTGTAAGCTCAACGAGCATACACGGTACCAGTTTACGCTCTGTGAGAGCGAGTCAAGACGCAACGAATAAGAAAAAAATACCGTTTTTTTCCAAAATGCACCTGTGCATTGTACATGCCATCATCGAATGAATCAGTAAATTTACCAAGAATATAATAACTTTCACAGGTAAGAACCGTAAAGAAATTGCGACACTGGGACTGCCTATAAACTTGGCGGCTTGTCCAGTCTAATGTATATTCTGATGTCTGGTGTTACGCACATAATTTTGGTGAATAATAGATTGCAGATTACGTTCACTATATGTATTATTTCTTTAAACTGTTTCTTAAGAGAGTCACTCGTCTTGAAGGTTGCAGATAATACTTAGCTCTTTTTGTAGCACAAATATTGTATATTGATAATGTCGGCAGCCAAACCCCAAAAGTATAACCATACGACATTACACTATGAAAATAAACCAGTCTTGCCGTTTTACATCTGTTAAGAAGTTATCTTAGATATTAAAACCTTATTGAAGAATTAACGACCATTACGCTATTGTGTCACATCTTCAAGTTATTCTCCAGAGTCATCATGATCCGTCTCGCGCATAGTTTGACGACATCCAGCCCTCCGAACAAGCCGGGATCCTCAAAGGCTTTAGCACCGTAGACTACATATCACATACGCTGCGGCAGGTATACAGAAGACCGGAGAGTATAACCGACCATTATGTTTGCGTTGTGGACTATGAGAAAGCCTTCGATTCGATCGAGACTTGGCTGTGTTTCATCCCTCCAACGGTGCCTGACTTGACTACTGCTATATCGAATTGTTGAGATGTTTTGTACGAGTGCGCTACTTTTCAGGCCGAGTACATGAAGAACTTACACAATCATTGGCACTGAGGAGTAAGACAAGGGATGTAGTTCATGATATATCTCGAAACTGATCACAATGCGTAAAAAGTTGCAGCTTTGTCCAAATATCAACCAATTAGAAGACTTATTATATAAATTAGTGAAATAATATAAGATGATAAAGGTAAAATAAAAAATAGTGGCGGGGCGCATTTCTCAATTTTTGCCCCACCCAAAAAAAATTGAAGATCCGGCGCTGCCTACACGCGAGACGGTTCGTGATGACTCTGGAGAACAACTTGTAAATGTGGCTTAATAGCGTGATGGATCTATAATTCTTCAGCAAGGTTTTATCCTTTTTTGAAGAAAAGCACCACCACGCTATTGCTCCACGCCTCTGGCGTCGCACCCACGGATCACGAATTAAAGAGCTTCTGAAGGGTCTTAAGCACTGGCGTGCCACCTGCTTTCAAAAGTTCTGCCGGTAATTGCGTCTACGTAGGTAAGTAGGTTACGATGCGTATTTTCAAAATAAAAAATACACTTTTTTTAGGGTTTTTATGAAAATACATAGGTACTTAATATATTGAATTATTTTATGTATAAAACGATAACAGTGTGATAAAAATACATCACAATGTGTTTCCTAAAAAATAATTTGTTAAATGACAATAACAACAGGAAAAGAAACAACATTTTACGTCATACCCTTACTAAACGCCTGTGATTTATTAATTTCCAATTGTGCCCTTTGGATCCAGGGATAATGAACTACTCAGTTGAAATACAAGTTTCAAATTTGTAATCACACATTATATTTTTTATTGTTATGACTAGAAGACTCTATACACTGAACCCAAAATACTATAAAAACCGGAAGTTAAGTTATCTATCCATTCTTTTAAATCTCTATTTATTCTTTTAACATTTGCATTTGAAATTTTCTGCAAAAAATACTTGCTTCTTCGTGGTACAAAGTCAGCAGATTTAATGTTTGTGAAATTCCTATAAGCGCTTTGAGATCCACTGTGAATATTGCAGCTTCGTTTGTTATTTCTTACCAGAAAAATAGCAAAGGCAATATTAAGAATTGTTAGAAACAATTTTTTCGATTGTAGAAACAAACCAACTTTCCAAATTCCTGGAGAAGAGGAACTCTTAAATTGGGTTTAATAAAATTAGTTAAATTATTTCATCAAAGGAGATTATTAACATCAGCTATAATACCTGCTGGATCTACCCATATTACTGTTAGGTTTCGACTTTTTATCAATATCTAGAGAAAACTGATAAAGCAAATTGGGTTCAGATAAAGGACCTAAAACATTTCCAAAATTTCTAAACGTCACCTCTTTTGGATCGTAATCTGAGCTAACTTTAAATATTTTAATAATATCTATATATCTACTATCGAAGTTTAAATACAAATGTTTTTTAGGTTTAAACCATGTTTCGATTAATAAATCTTCACCATTATTTAACACAGCTTTGTGTAAAATAAGATTTCCTTTGTAAACATCTGCATAATTATATAAAGTTATTTCAATAATTTCATGGGGTTCTATAATACATCGATTTTGATTGAATATTTTTGCATTATGTCTAATAATACTACTGGCATGAGTAAGTAGCAAGTCATCCGAACTCGCAGTCAAATCGTTAATATTATATATACTTTGCCAATATGCTTCCAAACTACTGAGTAAAAAGTGATCATCAAAGCCTATAAATTTTTCTACTCTACTTATCACTTCTTGATTGATTACTGGCTCAAATTTTCTTGCAAAAAATAATTGTCGGTCTTGTGTGTTTGTATCCTAGACCAATCATCCATTTTGAAATCGTTAGGTGAGCAACCGCACCAATCCACGACATGTTTATATTGACATTTACAACCTAATTTTCTTTTCCAGTTTGTTACATGCAAGTTGTTGTCAACATACGTGTTGCAAAATTTTGAATTTCTTAATACGTATGGAAAAAGATTCGGCAGGCAAAAGTGTATGTTGAAATAATGTCTAATCCCGACAACAGATCATCGTGTTCGCCCGCAATATATGACACAAATTCGAAAGACAAGGCTATCCAATCACTTCCACCGTCAATAATGATTCCTGTTGGTAGCTTCCTGTCCCAATACGCCACATGTGAGTTTCACATTCTATAAAAGTTTTATCCACCCTTGCTTCTTTATAAATCTTTGGACTTCTCGACCATGCGATTTTACAAAATTCAAACCTTTGTTTACTGACAAAAAATTCTCTAAACTTTCCACTGATTTAATGGGAAAATCACTTTCACTCAAATTTATAACAAAATCCCATTGCCAATTAGAGTTACTATATCGTTCATCGAAGTAAGAAGCATTTTCAGTAAAGATGCACCACCCCATATTGACGAAAACCTTTCAGATGCAATTTTAATATTAGAAAACTTTTTTTGCAGTACTGACAGTTCACGGTGCATATAATCTTGACGCTGAAAAATAGAAGAAATATATTTTTTTTATATTATAAAACATGCACAAATAATTCTGCAACAAAAAAAAATTGTATCGCTCATAAAACAATACGAAAATTAAATATTTGTATTAATAATTTGCAACACCAAGGGTTTCGGGTTCAATCCCCGGTCAGTACAAACATTTGTGTGCATGAACATGTCTGTTTGTAATGGTCTGGGTGTTTTCTATGTATGTATTCACAAAAAAAAATGTATATAATTAAGTTTATCCGTTGTTTAGTACCCACAATACAGGCTTCACGCTTAACTTGAGGCTAGATGGCGCTGTGTGAATGTCAGTGGATATTTATTTATTATTATTTTATTAATATTTGGTTGGACACACTGTTGCTATGTGGAGAGACTGAAACTCAAACTAGGCAATTCCTGCTTGTATCTCAGGCCTGGTGCTTCTGTGGTACATATGTCACTGAAAAATAATAAGAACCCCAAATTGATCAACACCAGATATAAATTAAAGTATTTTACGCCTACATTTTGATCAACTCTTACCGAAATCACCCGTAAAGTACTATGAGTACAATTTAGCACAAGGATACGAAAGATTTATAGTGGCCATAACCAAAATAGTTACTAATAAAGTAGTTCTTCAGAATTTTATAACAAAAATTGTTTGCGGCGCTTCGCGGCCGTTGCCACGGCACGCGAGGTTAGCTCGCTCGACACGCGGTCGGTTGAGGTCACAGTTCTGTTCTAACCTAGCCTAGCCAAATGTATAAAACACTTATGATGAAAATGAATATATTCAAATATGAATTAATACAAATATTGGACTATGTGTTTCAATCATTAGTATAAACAAACATCATCATCAGCTCATTAAACGTCCCCGAGGGGCACGCTACCCGTATAGGGTGATTAGGCCTTAGTCGTCCACGCGGGCCCAGTTGGATTGGACTTCACACACATCGATTTCTTCGCAGGCGTGCATGAAGGTTTCCTCACGATGTTTTCCTTCACCGTAAGAGCGTCGGATAACGTACATATTTTTTTTTCGAAAATTCGAAAATACATTGGTACGTGTCGGGATTTGAACCTCAGCCCTCCCGGTAGGAAGGCGACAGTCCACACCACTGAGCCACCGACGCTCGTATAAACAAACATATGAAAAAATCTAATACAATATAAGAAGCAACACTGGGATAGTCGAAACTTCTAATAGTTCAACAAGTCTGATTGTACCTATGTCTATGGATACAAGCATTACCACTATCAAAATCGACCAATCATAGAGCAGTGTATTATTTGCCGCATTTTGAAGAAGTGTAAAAACGCTCTTCTGTGATTAGTTAAAACTTTCAGAATCTCGCGAAAGGATATTCGTGAATTATTAATATAACCACGAGACGTTTCAAATTAATAAATTTACGAAAATGTACGCGTAAAATAATTTGGCGTCTGAGCACGGCAGAATAGAATACATATGTCCCCACCCCTACTCCTCAAAGGGATAATATACCGGATGGTGGGCAGCAGCGCCATCCTGCGTACTGATTCATACTACAGTCATCAACTCGCCTGTCCAGCGTGGTGACTACTGACGTTTTCCCCTCATGAGCAGCGCCAATCAGAATCGGCCCCCAGTTATATTTGGTACCCTACTTATTTAGTACCTACCTACCAAAAGTAATATTTAGTACCTACCTACTTTATGTACCATTATAACCTGTTATTTAAGGGGGAAGAACTGGCTCCTGAAACACGTTTATTTTTACTATCTTGGGAGCCAGGGCTATGTTGAAATGTGCTATATTAAATAAATAAATATTCGCTTTGCTGGAGATATTATCATCGTGGCAGATTTAAAAAAATGTCCCCGGTAGTCCCACTTTTCCCGGCCACGGCAGCGGCCCGCAGTCACGGTGGAGCGGGGGCTGCGATGAATCCCCGAGCTACGAAATGCTGTTACAAACAACTGACATCTCCAAATTAGAAGAAGAGCTGAGTCATATTAACTGAAGGATACTGGGGTTCTCTGAAGTCCGAAGAGATGGGGAGGACACGATAACAACAACAACAAACAACGTTGTCAGCAACGTTGTGGAAATCAGAGTGTGACAAAACGGGTAGCGTACCTTGTACTTAAACTCACCGACAGGTATTCTGGTACAGGTATATGCGCCAACCTCGTCACAATCTGATAAGAGGTTAAAGCCGTGTATGGATATCTCCAGAGCCATACATGGCACAACTTTGACCTTCTACAATGTTGTTATGGGTGACTTCAACGCTAAAGTGGGAGTGCAAGAACGCGGCGAATCTAAAATCAGACTGCATGGCATGGGGCGCAGAATTCAGATGCTGGTCATCTTCCTCAAAATGGATGGAGAAATGGGGCTCTTCTCGATGAATTCTTTTTTTACGAAAAGCCTCGGAGAAGTTTACCTAGCACTGTCAATAGGGACGAGATAGACTTTATTTTGGCGGATAAGCGACAAATATTTAAAGAAGTCTAAATGGTCAACAGGTTTAAAACCCGTGGTGCATCCCGCAATGCTTAAAGACGAGAGTCGTTGAGTGTCCAACCCGTACTAACATACGCAACTAAGTCATGGACGCTGACTGCGGAATTAGTTCACACGTTCAAAGTCACTCAACGCGGAATGGAGCGAGCTATGCTCGAGGTCTCGCTTATAAGATCAGAAATTATTTAATCCGTAAAAGAACTAAAGTTACCGACATAGCCCGCCGGATTAGCAAGTTGAAGTGGCAGTGGGCTGATCACGTATGTCGCAAAACCGATGGCCGTTGGAACAGATGATTTCTGGAATGGACTTGGACTGCGTATTGGCAAGCGTAGCGTAGGACATCCTCCGGCCGATGGACCGACGACTTGCGAAAAGTCGCCGGTGGATGCAGGATAAGGAAAGCGGAGGACCGGGATATCTGGCGCAAAATGGGGGAGACCTATGTCCAGCAGTGGACTGCGATAGGTTGAAGAGAGAGTGAGAGAGACGTGTAAAAAACACAATTTATCTCTAGAGTAGAATCCTGCAAAAAGTTTCATAGGAAATTAATCAATTTATGATTCTTATTATTTTCAGGTGACATATAAAATATTTGTCGCATCATTTGCTTAATTTGATAGTGATGGGACATATACATGTTTGTTTTAACTTTGTGTTTTAGTGTGCTTGTGAAAGAGAGGGCGCTTATGTGCGTGTGTCATTGTGTTTCAATTACTATTAAAAAAACTACAGAAAACAAATATAGTATGATATTCTTATGATACTTACTTTATCAACATGTATATAAAAGTAATGACTGCTTCGATAAAGTGCATTGATTAGGCGATTTACTTGTCTTAAAGCTCGCCCATTTAATGTTAATAAAAATACAATTCTTACAGACTCTTGCTTTTCATTTAAGGCATAAGGTGTTTTTGGTGCAAACCCTGAAATTTAAATAAAACATGAGTACATGAACAAAGGTAACATAAAGATACTTTATATAGGTATATGACAAGCTAGGTAGATTACAAATATTTTCAGGGGTTTTTCCAATCATACAAAGTCATAAGTGAACAGGTCGGTCAGTGCGCTCACCTGGTGGTAAGTGATACGCTTGGCCTCACCTGGTGGTAAGTGATACGCTTGGCCTTGAAGACAGTGTTGAAGGAAATTAATAACAGTAGGTAGTTGTCATTATATTTTCCGTCAACAATTTTCTGCGCCCGTCGCCAGAAGCGACAGCTATAGTGCCCCCATCCCGAAACACAATAGTGCATAACACTCCTGTTCCATGGGACGATATGTGACACTGCGGTGGTACCTACCTAGACAACTCAGTATTGAGTCTACCACCCAATAATATTTACTAATGTTTGTATGATGAATAAATAGAAATATTGGCATAAAACACATTTATGAATATTAAAATAATTTATTAAAATGATTGTGTTTAAATCATTAGAAAAACAAACATATATAAATATGCAAATAAATACAATATTTAAAGTAAAAAGTACTGGGATCGAAACTTTTAAATTAAAAGTTTGACAAGTCTGATTGTACCTGAGTCTGTGGACACAAGCATTGCCACTGTCAATCTCGATTAATCAGATCAGTGATTAATCAAATTAACAAATACACAAAAATGTAGGTGTAAAATAATAAAATTTATCTCTAGTAGCATCCTGCGAATAGTTATAAATTTCCCAGGGAATTATTTAATTTGCAATTCTTATTATTTTCCAGATAAATACATATATTAAATTTCATTAATAAATAAAAACAATGATTCTATCAACTACATAAGTATGTACTTGATACTTACTTTCTAAGCCTGTTTCTAAAATATTCATAGTAAAATATCCACCACATGTTTCATTTGGATTGGCAGGACATTTCATATCACACAGTTCATCATCAATCAGTGCTGACAATGGTGGTGAATTTTCACCACAAAAACATTCTGACCTGCAGCAATAATATAAAGCAATTGTATGCTTGCCTCAACAACAGCCACACTTATTTCAGTACTGTTACTGGCCAGTTTTCTTGCTTGTTGGGCACAATGTTTCATGGGTTGGCAAGATTGGTTCATATCTAGAAATGAATTTGCTGGTACTCCTTCAGCAATATTCTAATTTTTCAATTTCAAAAGATGTAATACATGTCTCGAAATGAAATAAGGTAATGAAAGCTGAAGAAACTTATTCACAGGGAATTTTATACACTAGGTAAAACAATTCATCTTTGAAGTTTAATGAATAAACAGAGTATATAATTTATTTTAAATAAACTTACGCATACTGAACACCTGCATACGGAAAACCAGCTTGAACACAAATATCTAAACAAAAACTGCGTGAATTTGTATTCACATAATTGCCATAAAAACTTGACAGCAATCGTAATTTCTTCTCATCTTTATAACACCCTAAATGCTTTCCATAAAACATATTTTCACTTAAACAGCCATTAGGCAATTTTTTTGGATAAAAATTGCCTTCTTGAATAAGACATGATTTGTTTACAATTTCTTGTTTACAATGTTGGGTCTTAGCGCGATGTATAGCAGAAATAGCTTCTCTATTTTTAATATCACAAGGAGGTTTGAAATCTAACTCTTCAAGTCTTAGATGAGATGCGAATTTTATTTTACTTTTGACTGGAAAATCTTCATCGTCAATAAACTTAGCGTCCGATTTTCTGGCTGATATGTCTGCTATATTGTGCTTTTCATCTGAGACATATGACTTTTTATTCAATACATTCTCAGCTTCTTGTGGAAAAAAGTTAATTGCGAGCAATATTTGTACGAAGAACGCCACTAAAACAGCAATCACAAGACATTTCGTGTATCTGTAATATAACCTGCGAAAAGTACACGCCATTTCACAGGGATTTTGTTTTTACAACATATTAGTTATTGCCCTTAGATCGTGAACAAAACTTATTTATCTGTAATTTCATTACCCTTCTGGAGAAAACAAAATTCATTTCTCCGTTATTAATCGGGTATTTGTTTCATATTTATTTAGTATAGGTACTCTATGGGACACTATGGGTATTTGACACCACTAGTAGTTTTTTTTTCCTTCTTCATGACCTTGCACGGTTTGTGCATCCGGCCAAAGTCAAAGTTATATATATATATATTTTTAAGTAAAACGAGGAAACGACAAGTAATAGGAAAAAGGTTACATAATACGGAATTTGGATAATAGGAGTAAAGATCAGGAAAGTAACTTAAGATATAATTACTGCATTAAAATATATAAATAGATACATAAGATAAATAACAAAGATATAATAAAATAAGTGACATCATAGCATACAAAAATAATTAAAATTTTAAATTATTATCTACTATAAATTTGGATAAAACCGTATAAATATGAATATCATTTGTATAAAGAAGTGATTTTATGCAAGTGGGAAAAGGAATCTTAAGGGAGGTTAGATCGAGTAGGAAAGAGGAATGATTATAAAGAGGACATGAGAAAAATATATGGTTTACGCTCCCTGTATCCGTCCCACATTCACAAATATTACTACTAATAATATGGAGTTTGGCGAGGTGGTCTGGGGTACAAACATGACCAATTCTTAACCTTATTAAGATAGAAGACACGCGCTTACCGAATTTAATTTTATAAAACCAAGGTTTGATGGGGATTGACTCTTGAATGGTTGCAAAATATCTACCTTTTATTTTACTACTAGATTCCCATAGTAGTTTCCAAGAGTCATAAAGATATATTTTAGGAAGCGTTGCTAGGTCTTGGTGGTAAATTTTATAAGGAAACATGTCTCCACAAAACACTGCATCATTAGCAAGACGGTCAGCTTTCATGTTGCCTTTGATTCCTACATGACTAGGGATCCATGCAAATTCTACAATCAGTCCTTTCAAAACACACTGAAGAAGAATGCTTCTTAGTTCAAAGGTAACGGGCAATTTGTTATTAGACATAAAAGGGTACTTTTCTAATGTCTGTAAGGCGCTCATAGAATCTGAAAGTACTACACATCTTTTTAAATTCATAAGAAGGACATATTCCACAGCTTTAAGCAGACCCATACATTCTCCAGTGAAAACTGTTGATTCTGGTGGAAGTTTAACTTTTTGGACTATATTGTACTGATGGTGGTAAACACCAACTCCGACGCAACCTGTTTCAGGGCTTTTAGAGGCATCAGTATATATATGGTGATGGTTGGAAAACCTTTCATGGGTAATTATATTAAATTGATTACTAACCGACGGATCATCTTTAGTTACAAGATTGTAATGGATATGAGGTGCTAAAATAAGGGAATCATAATCAACAGTAAATATCGGAAGCATGTTTGAACGATGGAGCGGGGATTGGATTGATAAAAATTTATTGTAGCTATTTAGTAAGCATGGTAATTGTTTATGAGACCAATAATTTGATGATTTCACGCAGTCTAAAAGGCGTTGGAGTTTTTCTGCAAGTTGGTGATTAGAAGTTTGAAGTGTTCGAAAAAGAAATTTATCAGATAAGAACTGTCGTCGCAAATGTAGGGGTGGGTCCGAACATTCTATTTGTAGAGCATTAATTGGACTACTTCTCATTGCACCTGTAATTATGCGTAAGGCCTTTGCTTGAATTATATCTAATTTTTTAAAGCGGATTTGTTTCCAGGTTCTAATACAAATGTGCCATAATCTAATACACTCCTGATTAAAGCATTATAAATAAGTTTTAGTGTATATGGATGAGCACCCCACCAGACGCCTGTAAGGCATCTTAACATATTTAATAAATTCTCACATTTAGTAACTATATAATTACAATGATCCATGCCAGACATTTTACAATCTAGGATGACACCTAAAAATTTTATGGTAGTCTTGACTGGTATTATAATGTCATCATATAAGATTTGAATAGGAGGAGGTGTTCTTTGTCTCGTAAAAACTATTGCACTACTTTTGGATGTGGAAAGTTCCAAACCATTTTGATCCATCCAGTGTTTTAATCCAATTAATGCCGAAGAAAGAACATTACAAGCATAATTTAACGATTTGTCAGAAATATATAACAAAAGGTCATCTGCATATTGAAGGATTTCTACTTGTCCATTTAAGCTATTCTCTAAATCAAATGTATAGATGTTATACAATAAAGGGCTCAAAACAGATCCCTGAGGCAATCCTCTCCATATTACGCGAGAATTTGAATACCCTTCTAGACATAAATTAATTTTACGTTGACATAATATTTTTATAATTATATTACACATGTTTATAGGAACCCTAAGTGCTTCTAATTTTTTATATAGGACAGATAATAGAACATTGTCATAAGCGGATTTAATGTCAAGGCAAACAGCTATTAATGATTCATTATTAGTAAAAGCTACACGAATATCAGTAGTTAGAATGCTAATACTATCCATAGTACTTTTACCCTTTCTGAATCCAAACTGAGAGTTAGATAAAAATTGGCTATTTTCTGTATACCACTCTAAACGATTTTTCACCAAATGTTCTATTAATTTTAATAACACGCTTGTTAAAACGATCGGTCTGTAACTATCACAATCTGATGGATTTTTATGTGGCTTTAGAATTGGCAACACCATTTGACAATTCCATTCATCTGGCATTTCACCTGTCAACCAGGCAGTCGCAACTCCATACAAAAATAAATTACTATGAAACGGAGCAGAATTTTAATGGCGGCCATAGCCATATTATGAGGTAGACAGACTGTATATTGAAAGGCGGTGTCTAATTTTTGTTAGTGTGCAGTTACAGATTTGTATTAGTGTGCGTCACTAGGGATGTGACCTTGGTATCGAACATATTGCTAGAATTAAGCCGGGCGTCGTCGTCGCACCTGCAGAATTAGATGATTATAAATTGTGTTAAAAATAACATGGAGTCAGATACAGCAACGCTGTTAATTTTATCTACAACAAAAATTAAAAATAAAGCGTTACCATAATAAATTTTATACGCAAATATTTTGAAGTTTGGTCTTCCTGGGTTAAAAATTAGATGATGTTGGAACAAATAAAACAAAATATTATTGGTAGGTATTAAATAGACTATATTATATTTTTACGGTAAAATAACAAATTTTAAATAACACTCACAAACTCAAACTTAAAATTATTTTATTTAAAAATATATTCTGAAAGCCTCATTATCATTTTTAAAGACCCATACATACCTACATTGATAACCCACAATAGTGGGTATCATGAAAAAAAACTTTCAGTTTAAAATATGCGACCTAAAAACATTTTTTTTTCATGTTTTTTTGTTTAAATTATAATGTGGATTACAGAACACATATTTGTTCTTGCAAAATTATAACAATATTTTTATAGTTTTTAAATTTTCTGAGAAAAGTTGATGTGATATTCGGACAAACATACAGACATGACGAATCTATAAGGGTTCTGTTTTTTGCTGTTTGACTACGGAACCCTAAAAAGAAATTAAAAAGTATTTTGAATCTACCACACCGGTTCAAAGATTTGATTATATTAAGAAGACTCTGGCAAGAAACTCAGTAAGTAGTTATTCAATGGCCATTATCAATTTGCAATTGTTTTTGTCCTTAATCAGATATCTACAGTGAGTCAGCATTTCCTCAAAAAACATGATTTCCAACTATGTGAAATTAATAAAATGTCTTTTATAATATTAACAAGTTTGACTTTTTCTCTAATATTTGAACTACGCGAATCGCCATTCTCTTTGTGATTGTGTAAGTTTCTACATAAAGTCTGTTTCACGAAAGAAGTCCCACGACGATTTGTGGAACAAAATCTGACAGATCGGTCATATTGTTGTTTGCTAATTTTGTGAATTAGTTTGTTATAATAAAACTAAAAGCGTTCATGCAAGCGGAATACCAGAAGCGGAATACGGAATACACAACTTTATTTGTATGCCTTTAAACAACATACTTCATTATCGGTACGCTTTTTATTGTCATGCTATTCCAATTTAAACTTTAAAATATATAGTATAGAAACAGATTTATTTCTATCTAAAGAAACAAAAAACTTACTTTCTCTAACCAGTTATACAGAAAAGACTCGCAAAAGGGTCTAAATAGTAAAATAACTAACAGGTTGATAATATCCAGGATATCTCAAAAATGGTTGGTACTGCATCAGATTTCAGTTTTTTATTGATAAGCCTACGATGAAACAGGATTGCTCAAAATGTTTTGAGCAAAGCCTGGAGTTCTTCGTAGGCTCCCAGTTTTCACGCCTTACACTTTTAACCCATTCTTCTCTGATTTGTGGACATTTCGGGAACCTAAAAATTCAATAATTAAAAGAAACTGTTAAAGAATACTATCGATGGAATTAAATTCTATGTTGAGTACGTCACTATGTAACATCCTTAAATTTTCATGCATAATATTAATTGTTTTAGACGTAATTTCTACAATTAATACAAGCTAATGTATGTCTAACATTATTTAAAGTCTACTACTACATGTTTTTTATCCATAAGTCTCATTACAACTACGTAATATGAATGAAAATGTCGTCAAATATTTACTTATGAAATGATAATTCCGGGTCTTTTACTCCTCTTTGGTGGTTTTGAAGAACAATTACCGCAGAACACGACATTTTTTCTACTTTACTTATTTCTTTTCAAAATATTTATTAAATTATGACATTTTGTGAAAAATTTGCACGACAGCTCGTAATGTTTTGGCCTCTTTGGAGGCCACAAAATTACACGACGTCAGAGTTGTCAAACGTCTATCAACCGTCTCTTCTACTCGTAACTAGGATTCGTGTGATAGACAAAGATACATGACGTGTATTGCATTACAATGATATAAGAGCGGCAACGTCTTATGACTACATCTAGTACATGCTTAATCTAAGGGTTAGTTTCAGTTAGTTTGAGCGTTATTGTCAATTTTGTTGTCAATGATTACTCTTTGTATTCTGTTGAAAGTGGTGTATTTACGATTTTCTCATGCGCATAAGTTTTTTCGGTTAGGATAGAAGTAACGTTGTTAGGACTTTAATTATCATTTCAGGACTTGGAAATAAGGATTTAAAGTAAGATGAAGTATCGGCGCTGTGAAATTTGTGGCTTAAGATCTGGAAGAAAAGATGGAGTCAAACGCCACTTTATGGCTAAATTTCCTGTTGATGAAGCCAGGTAGGATGTTATTTAAAGATGTATCTTAAAACTATACAAACATAATATCATATTATTGTGATAATTACTAAATAGCCGGTTCATCACTATAGTGCGGTACAAACATAATATAATATTATTGTGATAATTACTAAATAGCCGGTTCATCACTATAGTGCGGATATTTCATTTTATCGATATCGATATTTTTCAGATGTAAGTTATGGTCAAAAGTTAGGTAATGAGGACCTGGCATATATACCTATACAAAAATGAAATGAAAAATATGTTGTGGAATCATTTTAAGGACACCGACTTCAAGAAAAAAAACTCAATAAAAAAACTGCC